>JAFREE010000160.1:0-56238 GCA_019400425.1 Hymenochaete sp. R1
ATATCCTACTCGAACTCTGTCTATCAGTCACTTGGAGCCGGAGCTCTGGTGCTGATCTCTTTGAATCTCAGGTCGCTATCACGTGACCCTGATTTGTCAGACTCCTGATCACGTCTTGATCGGACTCTAACAGGTTATTTGGATCGTACGTGTGCATAATCGCATACATTAGGATGAGGATGTTAGAGTGAGTGGTATCCAAATAGCACCTGAAAAGAAATAACCAAGGAAGGGGGAATAAAAAAGGAGTGAAGGGGTCACTTTAACCAAGAAGACAGGAGAATAGAATAGAGTGTAAATACAGTAGTACCTCCGAATAAGCCGCCTCCAAATAAGTCGGATTTCCGAATAAGCCTGGGACCCATTTCCCACCTCCGTAAGGGGAGATTTTGGGGTCAATAAGTTGCTTCTGAATAACGAATAAGTCGCCTCTTTCACGAAAATTTTCATAGGACCGACTTATTCAGAAGCAAATTTTCAAGATTTTTCTGACTAAAGCAGAGGTTTTTGTAGGTTTTTTGAGCCAAAATTAGTCTTAAAATTTAAAGACTTGTCAAAGAAATATTCTTTGCAAAGTTTAAGGCCATATAAAGCCAAAAAAAGTCCTTTAAATGGTTTGCTTAGCCGGTAAAATTCGAAAATGTTTATTAGGGCCGGCAAACTTGCCATATATAGGCGTCGATCTTTATTACATATGTCTGCCAATAAGTCGTGCCTCCGAATAAGCCGCCCCTAAACTCTGACCGAAGGGGCGGCTTATTCGGAGGTACTACTGTAGGTTATAGAGAACCAAGATTGAAAGTGAGTGAGAGTGAGAGTGAAAGGAAACGAGAGTGTTCAAAGGCCATAGTCTGTCCCAGACTGCTTCCTAACGAAAAGTTGTCGTCTGGTATATCGTACGCTGCTCAGGCAGGGGAAACTTTCCAGCCCCCAGCAAGCGCCATCACGTTCCCCGGGTCCACACTCCCTTTCACCGTCCCCATCCTCGCCAAATTCGCATCCCCATAGATCCTCTCCAGCGCCGTCCCGTCAATCGCATAGTTCCCGTACAACCCCGCATCACCGACGTCTTGCCCGAGCGCGACGACCGCGCTCTCGATGCGCGCGGCGCTTTCCTTGATCGCGTTACGGAAGGCGGTGTCGGAGGAGGACGCGAGCCAGGAGTAGTACAGGTTGAGCGGGTAGGAGGGGGTGGAGCGAGTGGGTGGGTAGGCAGAGTCAGAGGTGGCGTGAGTGAAGAGGGAGGGGAGGAAGGGCTCGACGTCGTATGAGATGAAGGTGCCGGTACCGAGGAGAGTGGCGAGATCGGACCCGACGCGCTGTGTGCGGAAGGAAAGGATTCATGTATGAGATTGGAACGGTATGCTGGTGTGTACGGCGTGATAGATGCGGAACTTACCGTCACTTCACTGAGAATCACTTCCATTACTTCGGGCGTAAAGTCCCGGACTGAGACGGTGTTGAATGAACCACTGATCGCGCACGGACAGGAATGTTTATTATCAAAAGATGTAGGATGGGTAGAATTTAAAGAACCATACCGTTGACCAGATGTAGCATCAGAAGGAGTTGACTGGATGAGGGAAAGGAAGGAGCGGACGCTGACATCTTTCGATACAGGTGTGATAGCCAAGAATTCGTCAAATATACCTTCAGGTTGCTCTGGCGCGTCATAAAAGAGATTGAGAGTAACGCCAGGCTGTATTTTAAGGTTTGTTATTACGTCATGAGAAAAGTAATCGTAGAGGGCCCGTACCAGACCTGCCAATGTATTGAACTCTGCAATGAGTGCTGCCTTTGGATCGGTGTTATTGAGAGCGAAGTTTGCCGTTGCGTTCGACAGTGCATCAAACTTGTCACCAGTGAAGGTCAGGAGACCGCCCCAGACTTCGGTTTGAGGGAAAGTCTTGAGAGTGAACTTCGTTACAATACCCTGAATGAATAGTCCGTCAGTTGGAAATTCCTGATGATTTGCGCCCTAGATAAGTTGTGGAAGTTCGGCACTCACATAGTTATTGAACCCGCCCTGAGAACTGAACTGTTAGCCATTCATATTCATTATTCAGCAAGCAAGATTTTTCTCACCTTGAGCGCGAAAAACAAGTCCGCATTATCAGACGTAACTGTGGTGACAGTGCCATCCGGAAGCACTAGCTCATACGCCTCTACTGTATCAATCGTCAAACCGTATTGGTTGGTCAACCAAGAGTAGCCTGGTCAAAGCGTCAGCACTTTCGCGTGTCTTCCAAATATCCGCCCGGCTCGGGTTTGAGGTCGGACAAGGAGGCGAAGACTCACCGCCGCCAAGAGTGAAGCCAGCAACGCCAACACCTGGAACGCGCCCGCCAACGACGTTGACACCGTACGCTTGTAGGGCTTCGTAAACATCGTCCCAAATAAGCCCCGGCCCGACTTCGGCAAGTCCGGTGCTCGAGTCATACACCACATCGTCGAAGCGCGACATCGCGATGTGCACCCCATCTGTAGAAGAGAAGCCTGGATTCGATGCATGACCTCCACCTTTCACCTGTATAATAAAAGGTATAAGGAGTCCTGCGCCTTTGAAACGAGAAGAAGCTACCTACAGCGAAGGGGGTGCTGTTGTTCCCGACAATTTGTAGCTGGCAAACAGGTCAGTTTGGAGCTGAACATGACTCCAAAAAAGGATCAAACACACGATAATGCCGACGTCAGTTGCAGTCCCCGGCTCAACGGAGCAAGCCGAATTCTGAGAACTTGAAGACGCCCAATGATAGATATCCGAAGAGTACGAAACGGACACTTCAGTAAATGCGTCAGTCCAAGGGAAATTTGCGTGCGGAAGGGTTTCCCTCTCACATGGGTAAAAGACTTCCGAGGCATTAGAAATGGAGGACGCGATCTGCTTGCACACTTCCGTGTACGCAAGAGATCGAGGTTGGGGCTCGGCGCTGGAGCCTGTGACAAGCAGCAAGGATCCGAGCACAGCTGAGGAAAGAGAACTGAGCTTCATGCTGGGGACCATTTCGACTTGGTGCTTGGGGACTACAGGACAAGGAGATGGAAGGGGAGGGGTGAACTGGAACCTAGATTCTCGAGGTTTGTGAGGCCGCTCATTTTCTTATTTGACGCACAAACCAGGTTTTGTTCTGCGGTAAATGGATATGTTCCTGGACCCGAGCCGATACAAATGCCCTGCAGGCGCCCTTCGTTACATTTTCCGTAGGTTCGCTAGAGCCCTGGGCGGTTACCAGTGATCCACTCGGACTTCCGTGCGGCGTTGCATGGTTATTAGAATTGGCGAGGGATCGTCCGCTCTCGTTTTGTCGGGCGCATCATAAGACAAGAATGTGCTGCATGTTGTAAACGATTGTATGTAAGTCATTCATTCGAGAAGTGAAACGAAGGCGAAAAACGCAATTCTTGGGCTTCCGTGTTCCGCCCTTGCTCAATTGCAAGATTGTTTCAAAAATACCTTACCGAGGGGCCTCGGCCCTGTGAGCCCTGAGGTAAATCTCCTGGTTGATCAGGCAATGACGACAGGGAACTTAGTAAGAGGCGCATAGTTTTCCGGAGGTCGTTCGACAATCCCCATCGTACCGTTTGAATGAATATCAATCTATATCTTCTATGCTGCGGGGGTGGGGACTATGTAAATGTTGTTTTTTTCGGATGAACCTCCTGCTCACCTTGTTTCTCCATAACGTCTGCATGTAAAACATGCATTTTCAACGAGGACTTGATCTCTCAGGCATGCCATCCATAGAATCAATTTCATCTCGCGCCTTACTTCCGGCTGTTCCTTGACAAATTTCAACGTCGCTTCCGGAGTTCGCACCTTCTGATGCACATGCTTAGCCCACCAAGGATCCTAAGCAAGTGGCTGGTCCCGGAAAAGCATCGCCTATGGCGACGCAAGCAAAGCCCTTTTCTAGTGGGTTCATGGATATGCTGTAAGTATGTTGCGAGCTCCGTACTCCTAACTCAACGGCATTCATAGATGGATTTTATGGCTCCCCAGCTCCATTCTTTGTTTATTCGAATCGGTACAGTAAGAGCGTGAGAGAAGCGGAAGATCAAAGATTGAAAAGCCAGTGTAAGAGTTTAGGTCACGTTACCTGTAAAAGCTATATAGCACTTACTGCTTTTGGAAGCATTGTCGATCAATGAGAGTCCCGGCTCACAACGACTGCTGTGGACCAGTGGACAAACCGTTCCGTGCTCGAAGTTTCCGCAAGTCCAGCAAAGTCATCAAAATGAAGAGTGAGTAGGATTTGTATTGATAAGAAAGAGGACGTGTCTAATACATTATTGAAATGCAGTTCACAAGCCCGGAAGAGTGGGAATGGGTTTATTTTATGCTTCAGTCAAGTGCTAACTTGGGTGTATTATGAACAGGTCGCGATCGTGTTGCAGGGGCGCCAGGCTGGAAAGAAGGTCGTTGTTATCAAGGATCTAAATGACGGCACGAAGGACAGGCCATACCCGCATGCTATCGTCGCTGGCATTGAGCGTTACCCTCGCAAAGTGACGAGGCGCATGGGCGCAAAGAAACTGGAGAAGCGGAATAAGGTCAAGCCTTTTATCAAGGTGCGGCGAACTGGATTTATTGCTGGCTTTTTTTTTCTTAAACCCCCTTTGTAGGCTGTAAACCTCTCGCATCTCTTCCCCACTCGCTACACTCTTGAGCTTGAAGGCCTGAAAGGCGTTGTCAGTGCCGATACTTTCAAAGAACCCTCGCAGAGGGAGGACTCGAAAAAGACGATTAAGAAGCTGTTCGAAGACAGATATGTTAGCGGGAAGAACAAATGGTTCTTCACTCCCTTAAGGGTATGCTATATCATGTATTCTTACCTGCAGCGTATTGATCATGCCATCCTCCAGTTCTGATGGCCACATGTCCCCCGTCCATATTTCCTGCTCTCGGCTTACCGCCTCCCTCATTAAAATTGCCAACGTGTATGACTTTCAATCCTATGCATGTATGACCATGTGCTTTTATCGGGAACTGTGTCAGGCCTGTTGTTTGTGAGTCATTAAACAAAGTGGGGTAAGCTGTTCAGTACGAAAAAACTTGGGGATCGTACTTTTACGACTAAATGTAATGTTCCCATCATTACACACGAAATTGAGCTGCTCCTTGTGAGTGAGCAATGCCTTTAGGTGAAACTTGTCTCTTGATTTTCGTGATTTGTGTGCAAAGTTTGATCTAAGTTCCTCGCCGAATGGAGTGTTGCTTCTTTCAATTCGAATCTACTTTCATCCATCCTTAGCTTTTCCCACAAAGAATCCAATTCGGATTCAATAGATATCCCACATGGTACGCGCTCCTTATTCCTTTCATCTTCGCATTATTTTCCAACACCCAGTCCAGCTGACCCTCCAAATTGCTTCTGCTCGGCCTCGCGCCCTGATGTAGTGATGCTCAACCGGCTTCTCAACGTGCTTCTCGTGGGGAACTCCACTTATGTTTAGCTCAGGCCGACGGTTATTCGAGCAGTGAATATAAAAGTATGAAGGGTTGGGTTGTAGGAACCCTTCCTGCTTTTCGATCCACGCCATTCTCATCTGTCTCTAGCACTTATGATAGATTTCACAAAAGCCCTCGTAGCACTATCCTTGATCAAAGGTGCGCACTTCCTCTCCACCCCTTCACTCATCCGGGCCCGCAAGCATAAGCATCGTGGTGTAACCTAAGTCTTATTGCAAATTATACAGTGTCTTGGGGTGCGACTGTAAGCCTCTTCCCACCTGGATTTGGTCCCGAAAATGGCTTGCAAGGCGAAGTCGGCGGTACCAACTCGATCGGGACAACGTATATCCTGAGTGGGTCAGAGAGCGGGATTCCCATAACTCGTTCGTAGACACATTTCCTATTTCATGCGCATTGTGTCCTTCCAACCTATCCTATCATCGTTCATTATTTTCCAAATATCACATTCAAGCGGGTTCGTTAGTATCTTACTGACCTCTTTTTTATCGTATTTGTTAGTTACACTCGTTGCGAACCCCTCTCAAGTCGCTGAAACCCTCGCCATCCCGTCTCTATCCATCGGAATTAACGCAGTGTGCGCCGTACCATCAGGCAGCGACGAGGCCGTTTGCGAGGAAATAGTTGCCGGTGGACCCGCGCTAGGGAACGAACACACCACACTCACGGTAACGACATCCCTTGCTCCATTCGCGGTCGTTGTCACTCCAGCTTCTGGTGCAACATCGAACTCGCTCCCTCTGAGCACGACAGCGACAGTCCCTCTTTCTACTGTCAGCCTTTCGTCAGGCGCAGGTAGCGGAACAGGTGCAACGAGCACCATCTCACCCACAACTACGCTCCCTATGTCGACAGTCTCGTCACGGCCATCTTCCGGCGCTCTTTCATCTGCGACAACATCGTCTAGGGCCGTGAGTTCTGCCGCCACCAGCGCAAGCGCAAGTGCGTCGCAGAACTCCTTTGCACAGAGGCTTATCACGGATAGAAGTCTGTCGAATTGGCTGTCGGTGTCGTTCAGCCTTGTGATTGGATTGGGTTTCGGATTTGGGGTCGTAGTGTCTTGATTCCCTTTTCTTTCCTACCCCGACGGTTCAAACGTACGATGACACGACAAAAGATGAAATCATTTCATCTGCAGTTACTTTGGATTGTCGATGTATTAATAGGCGTGTAGCACAATGTTAAGGTGTAAATACCCATATAAGGACCTATAGGTCCTATACTAGGCACGAAGCACGACAAACAACTGCTGGATTAAGATCCCGGGATGGGAGCGCGAAGCAGGTGGGTCATTTGAACGATTCGCGATGATCAAAGTAGCGCAATTCTTGGTATTGAGAGCTTGCTCTTTAAATCGAAGAGAAGAACATCTTCGGAGAGATTGACGTAGGCGGTCCGATTCACAGAGGCGTTAATGAGATACGGAGACCAACTTCAGTGAAATCTAGACCAACTAGATTCAAGTTCCTAATTGTTTCGAAGGATGGTGCGCAACTGCTTGGATTCGCTCACTCTGTCTCATCTGCTGGGTCTGCTAGATATGCATTCTGACACCAACAATATGATAAAAGAAAATATAATAGTCCGTAAATTGTATAATGCACAACGAGACATTGCGATATAACCCACCCGGAGGCCACGAAGGGCTTTCCGTACGCATAGGAGCGACGAGCACACCGCACCCATATCCCATCGTTCGACGCCAAAGCATTTCTTCTTCTCCAACCCACTATGACGGTCTCGATGTCATCGACCAGCGCTAGTCCTCTTGCGAAGCGCGCCAACCCTCGTCGAGATGCTTTTGAGCGGCCGTGTTATAAGCGTTGAACGAAATTTGTCTTCGGGAGCGCTAAGTACTTTTCTGAACGTCGATCATTGAGTTCAACTTTTCAGGGCTGGCCTTTTCTGAGGTCCGCGTAGACAAAATGGAAGAAAACGCAGATAGTTTATTGTTATAAATTAGTAGTATAGTGTCGTTCGTTGCTCCAGCCAAGATTTCTTACAACTCAAAAGGTGGAAACCAAGCTATGGCATATCAGACTCGAATTGACAATGTTGACACGGAACTTCAAGTTGAATGCCATAGTGGGTAGTATATATAGAACTTTACATGCTCAAACCTGACATCTGAAAAGCGCGCGGAACATATTTCTTTCGTATCAAATGTATGGCGTAGGTATTAAAGCCTTTATCCCTGGTTCCCGCGTCAAGCTTCACCAGCTAGTTTGGATCCAGCTCCGACGCACTTCTATCACCTACGTTCAAGTTCTTCCTCAGGCTGGCGTCGTTCAGATCATCCTCCTCGTCATCGTCAATATCATTCTCTCCAAACGCTACCGCTGAGATTCGCTTCGACGAGCTAGACTCTTCGCGAGTGGAAGTGGTGAAAATAGGCAAATCCTTCCGATAGACACGGAGATCCTTCTCGTGGTCGGCGACCCGTTTGGAAGTGAAAGAGCCTTGCTCTTCTAGGTGATCCCTGAAAGCCCTCAAGAATGAGTCAGGTTGCCATATACGATCCTCTGGCATGACACCTGTGAGTTTCGCATTCATCACATACGCGGCAGTCCGCTCCTCCGACAGTGCTGCACGCGCAGTATGGTGGTGTATGAGACCGTAAAAGCCATCTTGAAATAGCTCTTTGACGCTCTCTTCAAACCCAAAATCACCAAGGAACTGAATAGGTTGTATGTGGTCCATAAGTATATCGGCTTTCCGCTTGCAATCTTTCATCGTTTTGTACATATCCGAGTCCACCCCGCTGAAGAAAACGATCACTGCCGATCCCAACTCCCGCTTGTTCATTTTACGATGTTCGAGCCATATAGCAGAACAGAACAAAAGAACATAGAGCAGAGACTCCATGTCATCTTGAACCGAGTGCCGGAATCCTGTAGGACGCATGAGCGATCTCACAGACCGGAAAATGCGTGTTCCCTGGCAGAAGGATTCTTGTAAGTAATGAGCACCTCCATGAAGCAAAAGACTCACAGTAAAGCATCGCCCTATCGTCGCGGCCTCGAGTCACACGGCAGGAAATTTCCCTATCGATAAGCAAATCTCTGCTAACGTGACCTTTCGCACGACGGAAAGGAATAATGTCACCTTGGCCAATATCTCGACAAAGCCAGCCTGAGTGCTTTTCAAAAACACTCTTGATTGCTGATGAAGCATTGAGTATTAACGATCGCGCGCAAATGCGAACGGAAACATACAAGCCTTTACATCGCGACCAACCTTGAAGACTTCGCGAGCCGTTTCGAAACTATTAAGCGTGAAGCTAGCTTCCGCTAGAGTGAGGCGGTATTGAACATCTACGACAAATTCATTTCCTCCGCCCGTATAAATACATGTATTATACCAGTACTCGTTCAGATGAAGATCGCTCGCTGTTCTCTGGCCTGGAGGCTAACATTAAAGAAAGCCATTGACCAGTAGTACAAGCTCACAATTGTTCATATTGTCAAGACTACGAGATTGTCGAGCTGAGTCTACGATTTGTTTCGAGCGTTGTATAACATCACCAGGAATCCAAAGTGTAGGTACATTTTCGCCTTTGTCCTGTTCGAATTCGTCGTAACGTGTGCCCTCCTTCGATATTTCTACACCTGGAAATTCGCTTCTAAAGACTCTCCGGGTATTCTCACGATTACCGACTCGAGCGGAAGTGACAGTGTCCCGTCCATTGAGTTTGTTGAATGGCTCCAAGAATGTTTCGAGATGCCGTATACTCGCCTTCGGCAAGGCATCTGTGAACCTTCGATAGATGCCAGGGCGGTTCCCGAGCTTGTCAACCCACTTGGATTCGAAAGAGTTGTGTTCATCGAGGTGATCGTTGAAAGTCTTCAAGAATGCATTGGGATACCAAATAGCGTGCTCCGGCATACCGCCCGAGAATTCCTCTCCGTCGAAATAAGCCAAATCTCTGTCGGAATTTAATTGCGTGCGTGCTGAATTATGGCCAATGAGTGAGCGGTAAGCAGAAACAAATAGATTTGTGACGCTCTCTTCGAATTTGAATCCACTGATGAATTCTTGGGCCACGGCAATCTGTCGTATAACATCCGTCTTCATCAGGCGGCGTATCCGTACTCTATCTCTGCTTGTTTCATCAAAGAAAACAATCATCGTTTCGTCCAGTCCCCGTTCGCTCATCTCGCGATGTTCGAGCCATATGATCGAAGTGAAAAGCAGGACGTAAAGCAAGGACTCCATATCATCCTGTACCGAGTGTCGAAAGCCTGGCTCTTGTGCGAGCGAATTAACAGAACGGAATGCACGTGTCTCCTAATCAACAAGACTATGAGTGACCATTCTCGACCTCGAATGAAATTCTTACGGTGATGTACCGATCCTTGGGCATACCTTTCCAATTCACACGACAAGAAGTGTTCTGTTCAAATAGGAAACCCGTCCTGGTGGAGCCTTTCTTGCGACAGTGAGACATTATACGGAGGTAGCCAACATCTCGGTGATGAAGCCGAAGCGTCATAGATTGTCCCCGCGCGCCACTTTCGAGGATACTTCGAATGTCCTCGAAATCACTGATCCGTGTGGACGTGAAAGAGTCGCGTCCGCCAAGGTGTCCATCCATAGTCTTCAAGAACGCGTCAGGTCGCCAAATATACTCGTCCGGCATGGTACGTGTGAAAGGTTTTCCTTCAAAATGCGCAGCGTGACGATGCATTTCCAAGTTCGCGCGCGTACCGTCGTGAATGATGAGGTCGTTGAAGCCGTCCACAAGCAAACGTACAACGCTTTCTTCAAAGCCAAAAAATCGAATAAATACATCAGCTTCGCCGATATGCGCGAGGACATTATCTTTTTTCATCTTGCAGCCCGTCGTCACTTCATCTGGGTCTACTCTGTTGAAGAAAACAATCATTGTTGCGCCTAGCGCATCCTGTGTCATGTCGCGATGTTTGAGCCATATTCCAGAGCAAAACAATAGAACATAGAGTAAAGACTCCATGTCATCTTGTACAGAGTATCGGAAACCGCCGGGATGCATATGTGACCTATAAGATCGGAATGCGGATGTCCCCTAAAGCAAATTTGAGCAAAAAGTCCCGCACTGTCATGTAGCGAAAGACTCACAGTGATATATCGATCTTTAGTCAATCCTTGGCGGTCCGCCCGGCAAGAGAATTCCCGGTCGACGATCAATCCCTTTCTATGCATAAACATCGTCGCACGATGAGGAGGCATCGAGTAAATGCTACTCGCATTATGCTGAAGCCTTTGCTTTTCTACTGCACTTTCGATAGCTAAGAGTTCCGCACTAGTAGCTAGCTTGCGGATGTTTGGAGATGGGCTTTCACTCTTTCCAGTAGCCAAGAACAAGCTTGGTCGAGTCATGACTGAGTCCTCAGTCGACGCCATACCCGAGCTTGTATCGACCAGGAGATTGTCGTGCCCACAAAAACCTTGCACTTGAAATTATCGCCTTTCGTATCAGTGTTGTAGCGAATCAGGGAGAGGCTCTGGCAGTGCGGGATGAGACGGTCAGCATGCTAGAACCTATTCGTGTGAGTATGTTAACTGCAAATCTCTGAAAGGGCTTACCAGCTCTAAATCAGTTTCGCTATCCGACGCTCGGGTCTTCAGCCCTCTACAAAAAAAAGAGCCAACGAAATTGCCTTACAGGGGATGGGCAGGATGGTGCAGTTAATCAAAGTTCGAGAAAGAAATCTTCAGCATGTATCTCCCGACGTGAAGGCGTGCGTGATGAGAACCTGCATTATATCCCCAAATCGCAAGTGCATGGGGCATATCCACTTGAATCTCGTCGCATGGAGGTGAAGGTGAGGAAAACAACAAAACATGCTGTTCGTTCTCGGAAATCGCCGTCGATCCGTTTTACATCACGAGCGTCTTCATTTTTGCCGACCTTAGACGCCCAACCTTTCAACACTCATCCTCATCATTTGCTGTGCCACGAGTCAAGCTTCTTGCAACCGCGACACACGAGCTATCCAGGCTACCCGGACCCGCTGAGATGTGCCTTGTTTTTCCAGCAATCCTTGGAACATTTCAAGTTGGGCCAGGCTCGAGTTAGATTGCATAATCCACAATTAACTCAATTTCAGGCTTGGCCATGGATGGAAGAGAATAAAGCTTTCTACGGAGTCGATAAACACATGCGGAAGCTGTACATCGAAACTGTCTGAAGAAAAAGTACTTCGATGACAGCGGGCCGCAAACGGAATAAAAACATTAAACCTCGTAACATGTATTACATCGCACGGAATTTATTGATACAAAAGATACAGAACCAAGCTGTGGTATAAGAGATACAAGTTTATACATAAAGTCACGGCGTTCCTGCGCTGACCTTCGGCCGCTTGTTCAGCTCGTCTATTTCGCCTTCGTTCTCGCCCCTAAGAGCCT
Organism: Hymenochaete sp. R1; assembly: GCA_019400425.1. NCBI lineage: Eukaryota > Fungi > Basidiomycota > Agaricomycetes > Hymenochaetales > Hymenochaetaceae > Hymenochaete > Hymenochaete sp. R1. The sequence continues at coordinate 11,861 of JAFREE010000160.1, forward strand.
CCGCTCGAACACGCTTCGATGAGCCGGATCCTTCACGAGTAGAAGTGGCAAGAATCGGCAATTTCTTGCGATATTTGCCAAGACGTTCTTCAATCTTGTCAACCCGCTTGGATTCGAAAGAGTTGTTCCCGTTGAGGTGATCGTTGAAAGTCTTCAAGAATGCATTGGGATGCCAAATGGCTTCCTCCGGCATGCTACCTGAGAACTTCTTGCCTGTACGAATCGCTTTTCCTCTATCGAAGTTCAAACGCGCGCGTGCTTCGTTATGGTCAATAAGAGCCATGTAGGCAGAATCAAGTAGCCTCGTGATACTCCCTTCAAATTTGAAGCCGTCGATGAATGTTCCGGCCACGAGAGGATCTTTAATATCTGTCTTCTTCTGGCGGTTTTTCCGTACCTTATCTGTGCCTGTTTCACCGAAAAAAACAATCATCGTTTCGCCCAAATCCCGTACGCTAATCGCTCGATGTTCAAGCCATATGAGCGAAGTGAAAAGCAGGACGTAAAACAAAGTCTCCATGTCATCCTGCACTGAATGTCGAAAGCGTGGCTTTTGTGCGAGCGAATTAACAGACTGGAATGCACGTGTCCCCTAGTCAACAAGACTATGAGTGATCGGTCTTGACTTCGAATGAAATTCTTACGGTGATGTACCGATCCTTAGACATACCTTTCCGATTCGCACGGCAAGAAATATCCTGGTCGAATAGGAATCCCGTCCTGATGGAGCCTTTCTTGCGACAGTGAGAAATTATACGAAAATATCCAACATCTCGATGATGAAGCCGACGTGTCTGAAATTTTCCCCTAGCGCCGCTTTCGAGGATACTCCGAATGTCCTCGACATCGCTGATCCGTGTAGATGTGAAACCATCACGTTTGCTAAGTTGTTCATCCAAAGTCTTCAAGAACGCGTCAGGTCGCCAAATATCCTCGTCCGGCATGGTACGTGTGAAAGGTTTTCCTTCAAAATGCGCAAGGCTACGATGTCTTTCCAAGGTTGCGCGTGTACCGTCGTGAATGATGAGCTTGATGAAGCCGGCCATAAGCAAACGTTCAATGCTTTCTTCAAAGCCAAAAAATCGAATGAACACTTGAGCTTCGCCGACATGCGAGAGGACATTATCTTTTTTCAACTTGCAGCCCGTCGTCACTTCATCTGGGTCTTCGTTGTTGAAGAAAACAATCATTGTTGCGCCTAGCGCATCCTGCGTCATGTCGCGATGTTTGAGCCATATTCCAGAGCAAAACAATAGAACATAGAGCACAGACTCCATGTCATCTTGTACAGAGTGTCGGAAACCGCTGTTATGTATATGTGACCTATAAGATCGGAATGCGAGCGTTCCCTGGCGAGAATATAAGCAAAAGGCGTGCACTGTCGTGAACAAAGTCACTCACAGTAATATACTGATCTCTACCTCGTCCCTTCCTATCGTCGCGGCAGGATAGTTCCCAGTCGACGGTCAATCCCTTTCTATGTACGAACGTCGTCGCACAGCGGAAAGGGATCGAGTAAATATCACTCGCATCGCGTTGAGGCCAATTGCACTCTGGCGCGCTTTTGATAGTTGAGAATTTCGCATTGGTAGTCAGTTTTCGGATATTCTGAAAAGGGCTTTCACTCTTTCCAGTAGCCAAAAACAGGCTCGCTTGTGTCATGCCCGAATCCCCAGTTAACGCCGTATCCGAGCTCGGGTCGAACAGAAGATCGTCGTGATCACAGAAGTCTCGTTTCCGCTCAAAATTATCGCCTTTCGAATCAGGGTTATTGCAAGTTGGGGAGGAGTAGTTCGAGGTGAGATGTCCTGAGTCGGCTTGCTGGAATCTATTTAGGAAAGTATGTTCACTATGAATCTCTCAAGAGACTTACCGGCTCGGAAACAGACTCTCTGCCCAACTCTCGCGTCTCCATGGATGGCAATGCGGTTAATAATGGATCGAGGGAGAAATCTTCAGCAGGTATCTCCCGTCGTGAGGGCGTGCGTGGTGGTAGCCTGCAGTACTAGTGTAGCTTGCATTATATCCCACAATTGTAAGTGCATGATGCATATTGACTTGCAACAGTCTGTTGCGTGGAGGTGAAGGTGAGGACCGCAAGAAAACCTGCAGTTCTGTTTTCGGAGATCGCCGCTGGTCCGTTTCAGTAACTTTTACATCATCACGAGCGTCTTTGTTTTGTTTTGACGCCCGAGCCTGAGCCTTCCGATTGTTTCTCGATGCCCTTCATCTCTACATCCCGATTCAGGTTCTTCTTGCTCATTATGGCATATGATTTCTGGATCCATGTTGGTTTCATGCTCAATCTCAGGATCCGAATCGGGCAACACAAAAGGACAACTCGCCAACCTGAGAGTCCACGAGGCGTTCAAGAGTGAAGTGAAGTGATGATAAGCGCCCATATCGTTTGAGGTGAGTTTTCCCTTTCTCTTCAGCGAACCTGGCCCCTTTCATAGAAGTTTGGCTAAACGTATAAGACTTCGAGTCCCCGACGTTGTCTCCGGAAGTCCGTTATGAACTGCCCATGAATCAGAGCCACAAACACCGGTTCCTGGGTGCGTTAGATTGGCTTCGCAGCTGTGGGATGGTCGTGCCTTTGACCCATCGTCCTGAGGGACTAGTACTACTATCTGTTCCACGTTCTAGGGTACGACATACGATTTATTGCTTCTAGAATGGACTAAGACAACACTACTAATAGAATCTATTACAGTAGCATGCAGAAATATTGAATATGAACGTGAGTATTGCGTCTGTTTCACTTTCGTTCGACGTAACTTAAACAGACATGATGGGCAGTCTTTACAACTGCCTTTGAAATTTGTTCAGCGTTGAAGCACCTCTTCTTCCTTAGCTCACAATGGCGATTACAGTACCATCAACCAGTGCCGGCCCGTCAATTATGACGAGATGCTCATGTGAATGGTCGTGAACGTACATTTCGATTTCCCCCTTCGAGCGCTGATAATTGAGTACATATTTTCACCTGTTCCGGGTTAGACTTGGACTTCTACACGCGGGTAAAATGAAAGAAAAGAATCAAATCCGCTCAAGAAAGTTTGAAAGACATGTTCTACCCGTAATACAGCGTCATTCGGTACATTATACAAGATTTTTATTACAAAACAAAAGATATAAAACTAAGCTATGGTACATTAGACCTGAGTTGAGCGTACGACATATCTCCCTCGAGTCATATCTATGATGCAGGTGTAAGTACCTTGTATCCTGCGTCGCGCTTAATACGCTTGTTCTGATCTGGCTCCATCGTAACTTGTGAACTACCTATTCGAACCTCTGTTCCCAACCTCCGCATATCGTCGTCCTCGTCAATACCATCGCCGTCAAGAGCGTTCGCTAAGTCACGCTTCATTGACCCAGATCCCTCGCGAGTTGAAGTGGCAAAAATAGGCAATTCTTTCCGATACCAGCCTAGACGTTTCTCGTACTCAGCGACCCAAATGGAATTGAAAGCATCTTGATTTCCGAGTTGTTCATTGAAAGTCGCCAAGAATGCCTCAGGGTGCCAAATCTCCTCGTCCGACATGGTACGTGTGAAAGGTTTTCCTTCAAAATGCGCAAGGCGGCGATGTTTTTCCAAAGATGCGCGTATATCGTCGTGAATGATGAGCTTGATGAAGCCGGCCATAAGCAAACGTACAATGCTTTCTTCAAAGCCAAAAAACCGAATAAATACTTCAGCTTCGCCGAGATGCGTGAGGACATTATATTTTTTCATCTTGCAGCCCGTCGTCACTTCATCTGGGTCTACTCTGTTGAAGAAAACAATCATTGTTGCGCCTAGCTCGTCCTGCGTCATGTCGCGATGTTTGAGCCATATTCCAGAGCAAAACAATAGAACATAGAGTAAAGATTCCATGTCATCTTGAACAGAGTGTCGGAAACCGCTGGGATGCAGATGTGACCTATGAGATCGGAATGCGTATGTCCCCTAATGCGAATTTGAGCAAAAACGTCTCGCACTGTCATGTGCCGAAAGACTCACAGTGATGTATCGATCTTTAGCCAACCCTTGACGATTCGCACGGCAAGAGAATTCCCAATCGATCAGTAACCCTTCCCTATCACCGCCTTTCTTCTCACGGTAAAGGATTATATTGAGGTAACTAATATCCCGATGGAGCCAGTGCTTATCGAAAGCACTCTTAATCGCTGATGGATAGTCAATTACGAATAATTTCATGTGAATTAAGAACGTACATTTCATCACATCACGGCCAGCTTGGAAGAGCTCACGAGCATCTTTGAAGTAGTTAAGCGTGAATCCAGCTTCCTTTAGAGCAAGGCGGTAGTGAGCATGTCCAGTAATTTCAATTGCTCGGTCGTGATGAATGCAGCACCAATCTGCATCTAAGTAGAGTTCGGTTGCCGTTTTCTGGTCTGAAAGCTATGATTAGATTTCGCATTGCTATATTTTAGTAGACTCACAATTATCATTACTATCAGAGTTTCTAGATTGAGGAAGGGGAAGAATTCCCGGTTCCGAGCTCTGCCTGACGTCGCCATGACCCAAGAGTGTGGGTATATTCTCGACATCGTCCTTCGCAAGATTCTCGTAACACGTACCCTCCTTTGATAACTCGGGCTCTGGAACCTCGCTTCCTAGAATCCTCCATGTATCCTTGAGAAAAACGCACTGCCAAGCATCCCCATCTTGCTTCGCTGCCCAATAACCTCTCGTGCATCGCCCTGCAGCGTTCTCCGGAAGCGAGCTCGGCTTCGATACGAGATAATGTTGAAACTCATTGTTTCTTTCGTCGTATAGGGCTAACTTTGTCACTGTTCCTTCCTCGTAGTACTTGCCAACCATCTTGTCGAATAGAGCACGTCCCTCGCCTTCCTTTGGCTCCTCGCCGTTGAAGACCTGAAGTTTGACGTTCTCCTCTATTACTTTCTTGAAGTGTTGCTCTTCATGAGAAGTCGCATCAATACGGGAGCAATCGAAGCCGCGCTGCGCTTCTGAAGCATAGTTGAAACGCCAAAGGAAATCGAGTAAATAATTCGGCTTGGGGGTCGTAGGCATAAAATCACTCGAAACGATGCCGGTATAATCGAAGGCGGTGGTGACAATAGCTCCGGATCGATCCCACCGAATGATTCTGGCCTTTGTGCCAACCACGAAAACGGTGTAGATAAATGTACGGAATTGTTGAGAAAGCATCCTTGAGGCGTATTGCGTTATCTGGCCGACGGTGCTTGCAGCTGACCTCCCCGCACCGGAGCCAGGCGGAAATTTCTTGAAAAGATCCTTATATTCCGTTTCCTCCACGCCGTCCTGGAAAGGGTCGTCTTCCTTCTTGATTTCAAAAATCAAATGCGCTTTGCGTAAATCCGTCGTCTTATGCAGGTCAACTGTCGTGGTCTTCTTGACAAGGTCTTGATCGTAGCCACATATGTCAGGTTTGCAACCGCCTGTCCCGCTTATATCAGGGCTGTTGTGAGTATCGGCAAAAAAGATCGATTTGCAGCAGCCTGATGTATTGAGTTTCGATTGCTGGGAGCTGTGTGAGACTACAATCGCTACAAACGATTAAAAGGACGGACCAGTTTTCTCTGGATTGCACTCTCCGAGTCCTTATCCTTTATTTCATCGAAAACAGTGCTAGTCATATTGAAGAACTCGTTACGCGGCTTAGGAGGGCATAGCTTCTCATCCGCGAGGAACTTCTCAATCGGCATTGGTCCTATCATTGTTCTCGTGGCTCGATCGTGATGGTGCGTGTAGCGTGCGTCTACATCATTCTGCGAGACGACAGGGACTCGATGACTATTGATTCGTTGTTCGTCGCGAGGGACTGGAGGCTGGCATTCCACAAGAGCATCTGGAGTCGGTACTCGCTGTTGGCGTGGTGCGGGCTGCATTGATTGAGCGCTAGTTTCGTGTTTACGAGAGATGTAGTGTGAGAGCAAGAAAGAAATGTAAGAGTGTAAAGATAAAACTGTTGGTGAAAATGTCGCGAGGACAGTGAGCCCTATTTATACATGACGGTAGTAAGAGGAAGATGAAGAAGAAGAAAGCAAGCGCTCGCAGCACAGGCCTCCAGCCAAACGCGCGGATCCTCTTGTTGTCCGCAAATAGTCATGTGCGCGTGCGCGAGTTCGAGTTCTCGTTTTCGTCAACCTGCCTGACTCACACACGGCCGTCTCGAGGCTGTCAGCGAAACTTTTAGACTTCAAAGACTTCGGTCTACAACTTCATCTCTTCATCCTTTGTTGGTCTTCTTCATATCCTAAATTTCGAATCTAGAAGTCGTTCTCTCGTCTGAACGAGAGCCTGAGGGAGCACTGGTCAGACCAAGTTGCTTCGGAGCCCCCAAGAAATGAGGATGGACCTAATTAGGCTCTTTCAAAGTTGTTTCTTCGTATAATTGATCCCTAGCGCTCGGGCGAGAGCGATCACCTGTAAGAAGTACTACTCATTTCAGCCTCCATGTACTCCATCGTGCAAAAAGGAAAGTAAGCAAGAGAAGTTCAGGCCAAGCAGCGATAGGCGCCCGGACGCCTCACCGAGGTAAGCTTCTCTCTTGTTCCAATTAGTTCTAATCAAACTTATGGGCCTACATCAGGGATATCTGAGCCTCTTCTCTGAAGGCGGCATCCCCGAACGCCCGTTGGCCTCATACATATCGACCGTCCGTGACTAACACAAAAAGGAGGTGCTTCTAGCTCAAGGACCACTTCTTTTTTCATTCGCGACTCGCAGATGATGGGACTATTGGCGCTTGATCCACGTTTGAGGGCATATCACATTGGGCCATGCTCCTCGATACGGGCGAGATGTGTATTGTTTTTGAAGGGCAACAGGGGGGTTTCGAGCGTGTTCTAGGCATTTTTTTTTCGTATCCCACAAAGGTTAAGCATGCTCCGTCCCCTGCAAGTACGGTCTAGCGCCGTCGATACACGCGCTTGTCTTTCCCGCTGAGCAGACGCCCCATGCAGGCGAAGGATCAGAGGACTGGCCGACAGGGAGTAGGAGAACAAGATTTCTGTATGGCTCCAGAAAGTTATCTATCTATGGTTTTATGATACTTTTTGAGCACCTTTTCTTTCTACAGGATGCAAAAATATTCGGATCCATGACAGATTGATTTTCATAATTAGCATCGCTCAATACAAGACAATATGGAGCACCTCATCGTGGTCCCTGGTTCTCAGTTCCATCGCATGATTTGACGACGACGTGGCCATCGAGAATTGGGCTCAGCTTCTGCTTTATTTACTACAACAGACTTCAAAGTCCTGCCGCTAAATTTTATGCAATCTCATAGTGTCACTTTACTCCTCCGAACTGTCCTTCGATATACTCGGCTTTGAGAGGTGGATTACAAGCCTCTTCTCAACTGCTTCATCCGACCTCGTGCGTCGCTAGCTCACGGGCCAACCGGTGAAGCAGGACCGCACAAATGGGCAATCTTAATACGAAAGATATGCGACCAGGATACCGGGGAACTGTATATGGCACTCAATCTCGGTCTTAGTTGTGGCTATCTTAAATTCATCGACATTCTCTGCTCAAGATGGGCGATCAAACCCTTGAAGAACTCTGGAACCCGCAAACTATATCCACTCCAACCCATGCTTGCACTATCAACAGAAGAAAGATGCATAATTCTCGGTCAGTTTTCCATTATTACATTCGATATAGTCAAATTTTGTTGGTACAAAATACACGAAACCAAAGTTTATCATGACAATTCCCAATCCGATCCTTTTTTTGCCCCCCATCAACGCAATTTTGTTGCCTCCCGAAGCACACGTATCCGCATCCAAATCACCCATGTCGACCTTGTAAAGAATTACTGTTTGACCATATACATATGACCTAGGCCATTTATCAGTGGAGGTGGCGAAAGCTGGCAATTATTCCCGCTAGACGCCAAGACGCTGTACGAACTTGTTGACCCACTTGGAAGTAAAAGAGTTGCCTTCGATGAAGTAGTCCATGACAGTCTTCAGGAATGCGTCAGGATTCCAAATTTTCTCCTCCGGCATACTGCCCAACAATCTCCTTCCCATGTTAAAATCCATTTCTCGAGTGCAGTTCAAGTACGTGCGTGCTCCATTATGGATAATAAGCGCAATGTAGGCAGAAGTGAGTAGGCCCGTGATACTCCCTTCGAATTCGAAGTCACTGACGAATCTTCTGGCTGCACGAATACTTCCGATAACATCCATTTTCTTCTTGGGTTTCGTCCATAATACCTCGTCTGGACCTGCTTCAAGAAAGAACACAAGGATCAATTCATGCAATTCCTGATCGCTCATCTCGCGATGTTCAAGCCATATGAGCGAAGTGAAAAGCAAGACGTAAAGCAAGGACTCCATGTCATCCTGCACCGAGTGTCGAAAACCTGGTCCTCGTGCCAGTGACTTAACAGACTGGAACATACGCGTCCCCTAATCAACAAGACTATGAGTGATCGTTCCCGACCTCGAATGAAATTCTTACGGTGATGTACCGATCCTTGGGCATATCTTTCCAATTCGCACGACAAGAAGTGTTCTGGTCAAATAGGTGTCCCATCCGGATGGTGCCTTTTTGGTGACAGACCGATATATTACGAAGGCAACCAACACCTCGATGACGAAGCCAATTTTTCTCAAATGGTCCCTTCACGTTAATTCCGCGAATTCCCTGAATGTCCTCGAAATCACTAATCCGTGCGGATATGAAAGAGTCACGCTTGCTAAGATGTTCATTGATACTCTTCAAGAACGCGCCAGGGAGCCAAATATCCTCCTCCGGTACAGTACCTGCAAACTTTACATTGTCCTCGAGTGCATTTTGCCGACGTCTAGACAAAATTAAGCGTGCGCTGTCGTGATCGATGAGTTGCCGGAAGCCGGCGACAAAAAACTGTGCTACACTTTCTTCAAACCCAAAAAACCGAATGAATGATTTAGCTTCGCCGATATGCAAGAGGACATTATCTTTCTTCATCATGCAGCCCGTCGTCACCTTACTTGGGTCTACATTGTTGAAGAAAACAATCATTGTTGCGCCTAGCTCGTCCTGCGTCATGTCGCGATGTTTGAGCCATATTCCAGAGCAAAACAATAGAACATAGAGTACAGACTCCATGTCATCTTGTACAGAGTGTCGGAAACCGCTGTTATGCAAATGTGACCTATAAGATCGGAATGCGTATGTCCCCTAAAGCGAGTCTGAGCAAAAAGTCCCGCACTGTCATGTACCGAAGGACTCACAGTGATATATCGATCTCCACCTCGTCCCTTCCGGTCATTGCAGCGAGACAATACCCGGTCGAAGGTCAATCCCTTTCTATGCACGCGCATCTTCGCGCAGAGGAAAGGGATAGGGTGAAGGCTGCTCCCATCACGTTGAAGCCAATTGCACTCTGGCGCGCTTTTGATAGTTGAGAATTCCGCACCGGTAGTCGGTTTGCGAATATCCCGAAAAGAGCTACGATCCTTCTCGGTACCGAAGAAGCTTGGTCGTGTCATGCTCGAGTCCTCGCTGGAAGTGGCCTCCGTACCCAAGATCAGGATAGTATCTCGACTACAGAGGTCTTGTTTCCGCTCTAGATTATCGCCCTTCGTAAAAGTGTCACTGCGAGTTGGAGAGAAGTAGTTCGAGGTGAGACAATAAGAGCCAGCATACTAAAATCTATTTGAGAAAGTAAGTTCACTGAGAATCGCGGAAGGACTCACCCGCCTTGGATCATTTTCACTATCTGACTCTCTGGTCTTCATCTCTTAACAACAAAAGAGTCAACGAGATTGCGATTCGAGAAGGACAGAGTCGCGTTGATCAAGGTTCGAGGAAGAAATCCTCAGCAGGTTTACTAGTAGCCTATTGATGCGGAGCTCGATGAGATCCTACGTTATATTCAATAATTTCCGGTGTAAACGCATAGTGCATATTGACTTGCTTCCCGTCGAAGGAGCTGGTGAAGGTGGGAGAACCGCAAGAAAACCTGCTGTTTGTATTTCTATTCTCGGAGATTGTTGTTGATCCGATCAAGTTTTACGTCATCACGAGCGTCTTTCTGAACTCTGAGCTTTAGACGCCCAATCCTTCAACATTCATATCCTATTAGTTACACCTTGAGTTATGCAGCTCGCAACTTGCAAAAGGGCGTGACGATAGTGGCATACGGGGTATCCGGGCTCCTCGTACCTGCTGAGATTTGCGTCCTTGTTTTGTTAGCGATCCGAGTCATAAAAACACTTCAAGTTGGGGCGGAGTCGGCGATTTACAGTTCTCTGTAGATTGCATAATAATGAACTCAAGCTCAAGCTTGGCCAAATCGAGTCCATAAATAAAGTAAGAGATTACCTTATGTACGAAGCTTACTCTGGTTTCGATAAACACGGAAGTTGGCCATCGAAAGCATCGGAAGGACAAATATTTCGTTAACAGTAACTATAAATAGGACCTTGAATTTTATTTATGACATCGTACGGAACTTATCGATACAAAATGTAATAGACCAAGCTATGATATACCAGATATAAGCTTATACAGTCACAGTGTTCCTGCGCAGAGCTTCAATAACTTGCTCGATCCGTCCAAATCGCTTTCGTTGTCGCTGCTAAGAGCCTCTGCTAGAGCACGCTTCGACGAGTCGGACTCCTCACGAGTCGAAGTGGCACAAATCGGCAACACTCTCCGATGCTCGTCGAGGAGGTCTATGAATTTGCTGACCCACTTGGATTCGAAAGAGTTGTGCTCATTCAGATGGTCGGTGAAAGTTTTCAAGAACGCATTAGGATGCCAAATATTCTCCTCCGGCATACCGCCCGAGAATGTCATTCCCTCGAAAATGGCCTCATCTCGAGTGCAGTTCAAGTACATGCGTGCTCCGTTATGGATAATAAGCGCAATGTAGGCAGAATCGAGTAGCTTTGCGACACTCGCTTCGAATTCGAAGGCATCGACGAATCGTTTGGCCCCGAAAATAGTTCCGATAACATATTCCTTCTTCTCGCCGTACGTCAATACCGCTTCTCGGCCTGATCCAAGAAAGAAAATAAGGATCAATTCAAGCAACTCATCATCGCTCATCTCGCGGTGTTCAAGCCATATGAGCGAGGTGAAAAGCAAGACGTAAAGCAGAGATTCCATGTCATCCTGCACCGAGTGTCGAAAGCCTGGCTCTTGTGCGAGTGACTTAACAGACTGGAATATACGCGTCCCCTAGTCAATAAAACTATGAGTGATCGGTCTTGACCTCGAATGAAACACTTACTGTAACGTACCGATCCTTGGCCATACCCTTCCATTCCGTACGGCAAGAAATATCCTGATCGAATAGGAATCCCGTCCTGATGGAGCCTTTCTTGCGACAGTGAGAGATTATATGAAGGTATCCAACATCTCGATGATGAAGCCGACGTGTCTTAAATTCTCCCCTAGCGTCGCTTTCGAGGATACTCAGAATTTCCTCGACATCGCTGATCCGTGTAGATGTGAAAGAGTCGCGTCTGCCAAGGTGTTCATCGATAGTCTTCAAGAACGCGTCAGGGTGCCAAGTCCATTCCTCCGGCACCGACGCGGACCATGTAGACGCTTCCTTGCCTTTGAATGCCTTATAACGAAGCATACGCACAGACGAGCGTACACAATTGTGGAGGGCGGGTCTGATGAAAACGGACACAAGAAGACTCTGAACAACGTCTTCGAATTCGAAAGATTCAACGAACGCTTTGGCAGTGAGGATATCCGCTATGACATGCTCTTTCGTCCTGCAGCCCTTCATCACCTTACATGGGCTTACGCCGTGGAAGAAAACAGCCAGCTTTGAATCAAGCTCGCGTTGGCTCATATCACGATGCTTAAGCCATAAGATGGAGCAAAACAATAGAACATGGAGCAGAGTCTCCATGTCGTCTTGTATCGAGTGCCGGAAGCTTGTAGAATACCTGTACGATCCGTATGACAGGAATATTTCTGTCCTCTAAGAAGATATTATCCATGAAAATACATTCATTGACACGTTCGAGATAAACTTACGGTAATGTACTGATCTCTATCCCGTCCTTTCCGGTCGTCGCGGCAAAACAATTCCCGGTCGACGACCAGCCCTTCTCTATGCACCAATGCCGTCGTCTCACAGCAGAGAGGAACCGAATGAAGGCTGCTCCCATCATGTTGAAGCCATTGCTGTTTAAATGTGCTTTTGATAGCTGAGAATTCCGCATTGGCAGTCGGTTTTCGGATATTCTGAGAAATGTTCTCATTTTTCCCAGTAGCCAAGAACAAGCTTTGTCGTATCATGCCCGAATCCTCAGTTAACGCCATATCCGAACCTAAGTCGACCAGAAGATTGTCGTAACCACAGAAGTCTCGTTTCCGCTCGAAATGATCGCCTTTCGAATCAGGGTTATTGCGAGTCGGGGAGGAGTAGTTCGAGGTGAGATGATCTGAGTCAGCGTGCTGGAAACTATTTAGGAAAGTAAGTTCACTATGAATCTCTCAAGAGACTTACCGGCTCTGAAACAGACTCTCTGCCCAACTCTCGCGTCTCCATGGATGACAATGCGGTTAATAATGGTTCGAGGGAGAAATCTTCAGCAGGTATCTCCCGCGTGCGTGGTGGGAACCTGCAGTACTAGTGTAGCCTGCATTATATTCCACAATTGTAAGTGCATGATGCATATTGACTCGCAACAGTCTGTTGCGTGGAGGTGAAGGTGAGGACCAAAGGAAACCTGCTGTTTGAACTTCTGTTTTCGGAGATCGCCGTTGATCCGTTTTACATCATCACGCGCGTCTAAGTTTTTAGCCGGCCTTTTGACGCCCAAACCTTCCGATTTTTTTCTATGTCCTTCCTTCGTCTCTGTTTCCCATTTCAAGCCCTTCCTGTTCATTGTTGTATATGATTCCTGGATCCATGTTGGCTTCATGCTCAGTATCAGATTCTGAAGCAGGCAACGCACAAAAAGACACCAGGCCAGCCTGCGATTCCACGAGGCGTCAAGTGAAGAAAAAGACGCCCATACCGTTTGAGAAGGGCTTCTCTTTCTCTCCAACGAACCTGGCCCCTTTCATAGAAGTTTGGCTAAAGGTACTAGTATATGAGAATAAAGGCCCGGCTATCCCGCAGCTGCGAAGCCAAGCTGCTAAGTCCGGTGGACCGGTGATATTTTTTGCGACTTTAACTCATGGACAGTCATGACGGACTCCCGGAGGCAACGTCGGAGACTCAAAGTAGTGGATTGCTCCGTCTTGTCCACGTTCTAGGGTACACTATACTTGCTGACACTCCTGATACTACTGTAGTAGTTTGCGGGGGCTGTTCATGTTCTTAAAGGCGACAGGGACAAGATCAGAGGACAGGTCATGACATTTTCGGAAAAGAAAAGAAAAGAAAAAGAGCTTAAAAAAGGGGAAGAGTACGAAGTAGGAACGAAGAAGAAAAGAGAGAAAAGATGAAGACGAGGGTGGAAGGAAATTCATCTAACAAACCGTAGCGAAGCGTAGCGTGTCGCAGAAACATGACATTGTAAAAAAATAGTAGATTCAAAGACACACTCAACTCGCAATCATTTCTACACATCAGACGTCAGACATAAGACATTTCAGAAAAGTCAAGAGGGGTACGTGAAAGGTAGGGCGGAGCGGGGGCATCGTGAGGAAATCCGAAGCCGAAGCTATGGAGGGGGAGAGGGAGGAAACCGTAGGATGACGGACGACAAAACTATACGTCAGAGAAGACGTGTTGGGGCGGGGTCGTTCAAAGGAAAGAAGAGAAAAGAAAAAAGGCGGAGTAAGTCGAAGTGAAGCGGAAATTGTGAGCACATAAGAGAAACAACAAGTGTATTTTAGTACGAAGGTAAAACGTTGAGGGGAGGGGTGAAGGGTGTTGTAAAGGAAATTCCAGGTCCGTGGGATCATTCGTTAAATAGAATACGATCTGAGAAAGGGTAGAGTTCGGGGAAACAAGGGGGGGGGGGGGGGGGAATGGAAGGGATGGGTCGAATAGTAGAAGTGTGTTGGTATGCGGGACGAAGCGTGAAAAAGGTCGAATGGGAGAGGAGGGGAGAGGGGGGGGGGGGCAAGCACAATCAATAAAGTAGAAGAAGTTGAAACAGGACACAGCACAACAACCATCTTTGAAACAGAAAAAAAAAACAAGTCCATTTCACCGACGTGTGATTCACCAGCGAACGCGAAAATGCACCCAACGCACGATTAGATTCCCAAGGTCCGAACGAAAGCGATGTATCTAGACCTCCGAAACGGTAACGCGTCGTCGAGCACGAAACGTCAGACCTGGTCGATAGTCGGTCGCAATGAATAAATAAGAAACAAAAATGAAATCCGAAAGTCCAAGCCAAGGGTGAGGAACACGTAGAAGTGAAGGGCGTGTGCTTGATGCATGAATGGTTGATAATTCCATCGACGGTCCGAAGTACTCGCCATCCCAAAAATACAGGATACAGACCGGGATCACTTTCCGAAGCTTTCGAGCGTGTGTCTGCAAGAACCACAGAAAAAAAACTTCGCTCTTCGCAGTCTACTGATCCAATCGCAATCGGTGAGGCGGAACGAACGGTCAGTTCGACTCGGTCCGGCCATCCACATCCCGTTCCCATCACAGTACTGCAGTACTGCCCTCGCTCATTCCCTTCAGCCCTCTAAACCCACCCACCGAAGGTCCTCCACTCATATCTCAATTCTTCGAACCCACAAAAGGCACCGTCAGCGCTCCGCCAGACCGACCTTGAATTTCCTTATCGCGTCTGTGATCGTCCCCCATGGCGTCATGGCTCCCCACTCTGTGCGACCAACTGTCTCTCCACATGAGATAACAAATTATCGCGATGATGGATCCGACTTGCGTCGCGGAGCAAAGAGATTGGGTTGAGGATGCCGAGCGAATGAGTCTCCAGCTTTACAGGTCTTCGGAGGAACGAACGCGAGAGCACTCAGTGGGTCCGGCGTGAGATGGTCACCTCAATACCACTACTGCTCCCGCTTCCTGATTCGTGTTACGTGCGAAGAACAGCCTAAGGCGCAATTCTCGATATGCTTCTTAACCAAACAGAACGGCGTGCCACGAAACGCCGTTTGAGCAGCGCCGAACATGTAAGAAGGGAGGCCTCCCCTCATATTCGCTCACGAGCGTGCAAAGGAAGCCGAAGAGCGAAGACAGAAGCGTAAACCGGACCGTGAGTGTTTGAGTGTGCGGACGAAATGTGGCACGAAAAGAAGGGAGCCAATTGGGTTGGTTGGGTACACCGAAAAGGCTAGACCACCGCATAATCCGTGGCGTGGAAGAGCGAAGTGCGGACGCTGAATCCATTTTGGAGGAGGTACGCCCCCATTTGGTGTGGGTGCGTGTGGCTGAGAGGAGTTGGCTTTGGGTTCGTAAAGCGGGCTATATCCAGAGACATTGACGGTATTCCGGCTTCTGCGTCGAGCAGAGCACAGAGGGGGACGGAGCGGGGCGATAGCGAAGACGAACAGATGAGAGAAAGTGTTGTAAGAGGGCGGGGTGGGGTGAGTTGGTGAGACAAATTCCGAAGTACGTGGAAATCGTGATCAAGTGGAACAAAAAGTCATTGGCTCTTGTTCAAAATAAGGGGTAAATTTGTCGTAAGTGTGGCGAAGATGCGAAGAGAACAAGATGGTAAGCGACAATAGATAGATGGCAACAAATGATGAAGATGGTGATGCGAATAACTTGTAGAGAGCATATCGACGTTGCAGGAGGGGGTGATGTGAGACACAAGACGCGGATACAGAGCGCGGAAGGAGAGCGCGGGACGGGACGAACGGCGACGAAGGCGGACAGGGGGTTGTATAGTGCCACATCCGTTATCGTATCCGCGTCATACCTCCTCGACGAGCCGCGAACGCGGTGAAGGCGACGCAGGCAGCCCAGGCGGTTTGCGCACCGTCGGTGGGCGACTCGGTTTCCGTGGGATTTGCTGTAAATGATCGAAGCACAAAAGTGGCGTGAGTTGAAGGAGTACATATCTCTCGTAGGGAAGGCAACGAGAAGGGGGAGAGATGGGGGGAGAGGGAGCGTATGAATTAGAATGACCACGTACGTGTCGCGACATGATAAGCTTCGCCATAGACAATGGCTTGGGTTGTTCCGGGAACACGGACGACGACGACGACGACGCTGAACGCAAGAATGAAAATGAAACATTAAATCCGACTCGAAGAAGCAACTCCCAGCGATGGCACTCACATGTCGCAGGGAACAACAAGCCAGGCCGCCTGGTGCCATTCCAACTCGACGCCGGCATCCGCACCAGTTCCGCCCCACCCACATACCGTACATTCACAGTCCGCCCCTTCTCGCCATCCCGGCCCCCATCAACCCCATCTCCAACATCCGCCCTGCCCAATCCAAAACTAAGCCTGACCATCTGCGCGAGGGACATTGCCATGCTCTCCCGTTCATCCCCAAGGTCGTTGTCTGACCCGCCGGCGGCGGCAACAGATGCGGCGGCGCTGAGTCGTCGCAAATCGAGCATGTCCACCTTCTTGTTCTCGAAATGTAAACGTGTATGGGCTGCACCCGGATATCTCTGCGAGTCTTCCTGGTTTGCTGAGAACGCAGCAGCGCCGACCCGAGCGAGAGCGACGAGTGTCGTGAGGAAGCAGAGGAAAGAGAGGGTAGTGGAAATGCTTGGTAACAACAGACTCATCCTGCGTCCTCTTCGTCCCTTTCAGCCTCCCTAAATATTCAAGTGACTTTCCCGCCGCCGTCAAATTGATATATTCCCAATAATCCGCGCCCGCGTGAATCGACCGTGCGCGCGTGAGCGAGAGCAAGAGTGAGGGAGATGTGGAAATGGCGGTGAAACCCAAAAGCCGCCCCCAAACGTATGCGCCTGATACGCCCTTTTAGAGAGCCGAGACCGATGGCGTCGGGGTCCTCCTCGTATAGGCACTGCAAGCCAAAACAAATGAAACTGTGGCCTCGTCGACGGATGTGTGTCGGTGAACGTAGAGGAGACTACGCCGTGAACGACGGTGACCGGAGAGGATGGGAGGGAGGAGAGTGCGGGAGGGAAAGAAGAAGGGAGCGGGGGGGATTCGAGTGACGAGACTCCCCCGGATGGCAACGCCTAAGTAATAACGGATCCATCAGCTTATGGTAACTGATCGACGGCTTTGTTTGGTAGTCTTAGCTCCTTTTATAGTAATTAGTGTCTATAAGTGCAGTGTTGTCTGAAAGCCCTGACTCTGACTCTGAACTCATCCTTCTTCCTTCTTCGAGTTTCAGACATTCGATAGTACATGCTATTGACTCGGGCGTCTTCCACGTATTCTACGAGGTCAACCCGATATTTTAGGCTGAGACTCGAGTCCAAAACTAGCACATTGCATTGCAACGTCACCAATTCCCATACGGTACATACATGTCCTAGTATTAGTATCACGCCCTTCCTCCTCCTCCTCGTCGCCCAATGAGCTCCACTCGGACTCGGACTGGGACCAGACTACCCCGACCACTTCCTCCACTCCGTAACACCATACCACTGGAAAATATCATATCATATCAACATCGATCATAGCGCATCCACGCATGTGAGGACCCAAATCACTTAAACTCAAATTCAACTAACCGGTGCGATGCTTGGCGAAAAAAAAAGAAATAACCCTTCTAATTCCTAATTAAAAATTCTTCCTGTGTCAGTGTGTTTCGATTGCGGGTTGCGGTCGCGACATATCGCCGAACATTTTGCACATGTACATTTATTGCTATTACTATTACAATGAATACTCGTAAAGAGTTGGGAGACAAGGCTTGAGAGATTGGGACTCGGACTTGGACAGCTGAGGGCAGCGTCATGATTGATGAGTCTGTAAAACGACAACGAACAGCGAACAACGAACAACGAATAGCGACTGTTAGTAGGGAAGGAGAAGACCAGAAACCGATACGAGACTTCAAACCTCGAAATAGATTAGATCGAAGACTAAGACCAAGACTAAGACTAAGACAGACTCGGAGTAGCCCTGAAAACAAACGGTAGAAGAGTGATATTGATGATCATGATGATCATGATAACGACAACAAGACTGACTGAATTGAAAGCAAACAAGTGAGACAGCAGCAGCAGCAGAACAACACGACGACAGATACTAGTATACTAGTAGATAGATAGATAATTAAGAACTTGAACACGGGGGCCGAAGCTCGAAGCTAAGGGGGGAGACAACAACAGCGACAAAGGTCAGTAAGATCGAGGATTGATAGTTCTTTCGAATGAGAATGAAAATGAGGAAGGGAAAAAAGGACCAGAAGAGCGTTGGCTCTGGGGTAACTGGAAAAGAGAAAGATAGAGAGAAAGAAAATTGTCCAAGACATCATGACTGAAACACGAAACGCGAAACGCGAACTGGTATAGAAGAGGCACTCGGAGTCTGAGACAAACGAATGAGCAAAGGTGAAACGTTGATCATCATCCACTGACATGAATCACCGTGATTTAAAGAGGAAAGAAAATCAAAGACAGCTTCGGATACCATCATATGCATGCCAATGAAAGCCTTCCCTTCAAACGAGAATCGACTCGGAAAAAAGAACAGGGAAAAACCTTCAAGTTCAAGGACGGATATCCAGCCGTAGCCGTAACCACCACCGCCGTCAACACCACCACCATCAACACCACCACCAACTCAACCCAACCCAACCCAAAACCTTAGACCCCTCCAAGTCGCCCCTCCCTAAATAAGGTTCAAATGCGCCAAATTCTGCCTCAGGATCCCGTCCTGGACGGCCGAGAGCGTCTTTGCCGTCGCTTTCGTGTCCTGTGCCAGTGCCAGCGTCCCCGGGCAAAAAATAATGCCAGTGCCAGTGCCGGATCCAGGCCGATAAGCGAGCGAGCGTACGAAGTCAGTGTCAGTATAATTTAATAAAATAAAAAAAGTAGAATGGAATGGTAAAGAAGAGGAAGAGGAAGAGGAAGAAAGACAACCGAGTTCAAGTTATCGCCGATCACGAATACCGAATACCGAACGTCGAACGTCGAACGCACCAACGATGATAACGTCGTAGTGTGGTGCGATGCAGCCCGGGTGCGGTGTGGTGAGAAAAGTCGAAGAATTGAATTGTTGGATCGTTGGAGTGCCGAAAGAGAGGGAGGAAAGAAGTAAACGGAATTCGCGAAGGGGCGGAGTCGACACAAACGCGAAGCCGGTCAAGTTCAGTTGAATGGTGGATAGGGATCAGGAAGAAGGGAACGCATCGGTGCCAGTGCCAGCGCCAGTGCCAGTGATCGGGTTTAACCATCAACCATCAACCAGTAAGGATAAGGACATCAATACCAAAAAAGAAAGAACAACATCAACGTGAGTAACATCAGCGCGAGGAAGAAGAGAAAGGAAAGGAAGAAGGGGGTACTGACGATGACGGAGGTAAAGTGGACGTGCAGGCCCCGGTGTTGTTTCGAGTAGTGCCGACATACGTCGGTGAACTTTGACTTGAGGACTGGAAAGGGGTGTATATGTTCGAGTTAGTATTCAGTTTTGATTCTGATTCTGTTGTTCTCATACCCATACCCCGATCGGGTTGGGGTCGGGGTCAGGTCGTTGTCGTTATCGAAGAAACAAGACAAGACGAAAAAAAAAGAGAAGGAAGAGACGCCCAACACTCACACTTCACAATACTCTCCGGCTCGTTCTCCCCCGCATAACTCTTCACATACGTCCCAAACCGCACCCCCTCAACCCCAACCTTCCTCTCCAACACATCACACTTATTCAAAAACAACACCAGCTCCGTCCCTTCCAACAACCGATGCCCACACACCACCTTCCAAAGCTGCAAACTATCATCCAGCCGATTCACCCTCGGATCCTCCCGCAACGTCTCGTCGAACCCCGACACGGGCGCCAAGAACAGAATGGCGTGGACGTCGTCGAAGTACGACGGCCACGCGGCGCGCGAGGTGCGCGAGCCGCCGACGTCGAAGATCCGCCATTCGCGGTGCGGGTCGGGACCGCTGTCGAGGGTGAGGCGGTGTTCTTGCACGCCGATGGTGCGGAGGCGGGCGCGGATGACGTCGTCGTCGGAGGGGGTGTAGTGCGGGGAGGCGATCCGGGGGAGGTTGTCGAGGTAGCTGTCGTATGTATGTCCGAGTCGAGGGGTTCCGAGTTAGTCATTGCGTTCATTTTTGCAGACTCGAATACTTGGGATGAAGGGGACTGCAAGGAGGGGGACGTACAACTCTGAACAATCCATCAGGCGCACCTGCTGCCTTGTCACGACCTCTCTAACGACCCCATCACCCCAGAGCGCCTGCATATCCCCACACCACCGCGCAAGCACCCTCGTCACCTCATCGCTGGCACCCGCTCCTTCTCCACCACGATCCGAACTCAGACTCGTCCGCCCGAGTCCCCATCCGCCGCCTCCGCCGCCGCCAGACTCGACGTTCGAAGACCTCGGTTTCAGCCTCTGCAGCGCGTTCTTCCACCCTGACGAGCGTACGAAGAATTCCTCATGTCGCGAAGGCGTCGCGGGGCGAATAAACAAATGTGGATTAATATGATGATGGGGTGTCGGTCCGACCGCAGATGCAGATGCGCCCGTCTCCGTTCCAGCGTTCGTGATATCATGAACTTGAAACGCACCACCGGCACCTTCCCCCTCCCCCTCCCCCTGGCCCCCGCCCCCGTCCTCGTCCTCATCAGCCCCGCTCCCCAACCTCCCCTCCAACTCCGCCTGCACAGCCCGCATCGGCGGACCCAGCCTCTCCACTAACGCCCGATGTCTCTCCGTCACCGTCACCGTCGTCTCGAACCCCCGCGCCTGCAATCGTTCACCGTTCCCGCCTCCGAGTCCGCCTCCGAGTTTCTGTGCCGTCGTCGCGCCGGGGGACGCGGACGCGGATGCGGAGGAAGGCGACGACGGGCCCGGGGACAAGATACCCAAAGTCGCTACCGATGAAGCCGTACCAGGCCTCTTTGAGTTGCCAGCGCCAGCGCCGATGCCAGTATTCGTATTCGATCCAGCAGCACCGGCACCACTGGTACCCAGGCTGACGATCCCTGCGTGTGCTTTCGACAGCGCTCTCCGCGGTGGCATCATGCCAGCGACCGACACGCCGTCGTCCATCTCCTCATACTCCCTATCCTCGTCGTCCTCACTGACATTAGCATCAGCACCGGCACCGGCACCGGCGAGCGAATGGAGTTCGGTGGAGAGCGCGTCGAGAATGGCGGTGATGGAGCGGACGAGGTTGAGCTGGATGACGGCGCGCCAGGCTTCTTTGTCCGCCGTCCACGCTTTGCGGGCGAACGTGAGCTGGAAATCTGGGTGGAAGGTTTGATTGTAAGGTTAGGTTATGTTAGTGTGTGTGGTAGCACTCGGTTGGTCGTAAATTAAACCCAACCCCCAAACTCAAAAACAAAAAAACGAAAGCGAAAAACGAAAAAAAAGACAAGAAAAGAAAAGGAGAAAACCCACTCACTCTTCAACGTCGTACTCTTCCCACTCTCGCTCTGCCCCAACAAAAGCACCTTAACAGGCTTCCCCCGCCTCCTCTCCGCGCTGCTCTCAGCCGCAATGCGCGCATCGATCTCGTCGCTCCGCTTCTTCGCCAGCGCCTCCGCCTTCTCGCGTGCAGCGCGCGCCTCGCGGGATTCGTTCGCGGGCGGGAGGAGGGCGTGGGCGAAGGGGTCGTTTGAGTTTGAGTCGAGGGTGCTGGTTGGGATTGGCATCGGCGGTGGTATGAGTATTGATGGTGGTGGTGGGTGAGGATGGGATGCTAGTTGGGATGGAGTGGTCGACGCGGACGGGGGAGTGGGGATGTTGAGGGTGGATTTGGGGAGCGTGCGGCCCATGATGACGATGGTGATGTAGGCACCAAGTCAAAGATGGTTTGTTCAAGCAAGTTGTCACGGTGGTGATGGTGATGATGATGATGAGAAAAGAGGAGTTGAAGGAGAAGATGGCAAAGATGGCGAAGATGGGTGGAGTGTTCAAGTTTAAAGCGAAAAGCCAAGAAGAGCGGAGGTGGGACGTCAAGAGAGATGGATTTCAGTATTCAGTATATCTCTGACTCTGACTGCGAGTGATATGATGACCGGTGGGTGATGCGCGGTCTGAGCTTAAGCTGATTGCTGGTTGCAATGGAGACGAGACGCGGAGCCAGTGCGGATTCGGAGAGTCAGACTCAGAGAGGTCGAAACACCCGAATACAATGGAATCTCCGGTCTTTATACGATATCCCAGAACTCTGAAAACAGCAGGCAAATTAAAGCCCGAGACCGATAAGGAAGGAAACTCGTCCTAAGTAACGCCGTCAACTCGAGCGCCACGCCACCGTGACGTCCATGGAAAAACTTGAACAAAGAGCGCCAAAGGAGGAAAGTTGCAGTACCAGTAACGATCATCATTTAATGCGATGTGTGCCGTGTCGTCCAACAAGGAAGAAGAGAAGACTGAACTTACGTAGAATATAACATGTGTACCTGCCCTGACTCGTGGGTTGTCTGGCTCTGGCTAAGACCGAATCCGAACCCGAATCCGAATCAATGATCTCCGGCTCCCTCTCCGAGTCTGTTTCGTTTCGTTTCGTTTCCAACTTTGCCGGCGACTACCAATGAGGGAGGGGCTCTGAGTCTGAGTCTGAGCGTGAGTACTCAGTAAGAGTAAGAGGTAAGAGGTAAGTGGCGCGGGTGACTCGGAGATGGGGTCGATATGAGATGAGGACGACGGTTTGGTTTTGGCAGATGTGGAATGGAGAGTGAAGAATGTGATTTTATTGGATTTCAAGATGACTGCCAGTGCCAGCGGGCGAGAAACCCTCCAGAGAAGACAGACAGAAGACAGAAGACAGAACAGAAGCATCGGCGAAGACACTCAGAATTCGTCTCTTTTTTGTTTTTGTTTTCTTCGACCGACTCTGACTCCGACTCCGAGTTCTTGACTCAATGACTCTCGGGCGGGCGGGTGGAGGCTGCGAGGCGCGCGTGATAGGTGATAGAGAGAAGAAGACGGGCGCTGTTACTGACTTACTCTTCTTCTGGATGATCATCGACCGCGCCGCGCCGCGCTGCAGTTCGCCCCATTTCTGGCATCCCAAAGCATTAATATTTCACCGAAACTTTTGTAATATTAATTCGTCATAGGACCTAGGACCTAGGATAGTAGGAAGCGATCTTGATGATGTATCTCTGATTCAATACGAGTACCACTAGACCGCCGGCGGAGGAAAACTGGTACTCGAAGAGAGAACTCACCACTCAATGAATGAGACAGCTTGATTGAATCCACTGACTGACATCGACGACCATTAATTGGACCGACGACGCAACGCTTGCATGGTCTGCATCTACACTGGCATCTGCATCTTCACGAGCCCGAACCTCAACCCCAGGCTGGGTGCCATGACTCAACATTAAGATTCGCCTGAATCATACGATACAGTATTAACACGAACCGGAGCCCGGAGCGTATGGTACACGATACGTGTGACAGGAAATACACTGATGCACATAACGATATTAATATAAATCTTGATGACACTTCCCTCCCTCGGGGTGAAGCTGAAGACGAGCCTCTCCCCGAGAGGAGAACAAGTTCGTTCGAACGGTACCCATGGGGCGTGGACGTGGGTATGGGCACACCGGAACGTCAACCCCACGAAGATACATCGTGATTCACCGATACAAAAATCCCAAACTCTCCTCTCATCTTCCTTTCTCTCCCATTCTCTCTCTCGTTCATATCAAACCGAAGCGAATCATATCGTACCATACGCGCCTAATCATCCCTCGTCGCATCCGCCTGCACGTTCGGGTCCGTAAAGGGGTGGTTGCACGCAGTGCAGACGAAGAACAGCGTCATGCGCGTCTCGCGCCGCTTTGATTGGTCTTGGAAGAACACCGAGCTGTTGAGAGAAAGCGAAGACAGAGAAAGAGGAAGAAGTCAGCGTGATTTTTTTTTCGTTTTTCGGGTTTCGTGGTCCCGAAAAGGTCGTGGATGGACGCGAGAAGGAAGAGGTGGGTGGGTGAGATCGGAGGTTGGTCGATGTAGACCACAGAAGGGAGGATGGATGGATGGAAGAGAAGAAAGAAGAAGAGAAGAGAAACTCACTCCTGGTTCCCGCATTGCGGACACGTCTGGTCCTGCGAATGCGCAAGCGTCGTGTCCGACGGCAAATCCTGCACCACGCCCACTTGCTCCCTATCACGAGTCGCAAAACAAAAACACACGCGAGAAAACCCATCGTCAGTTCCCAGTTTCCAATACGATCCCCCGCCGCCCCCCAACCCCCAGGCGAAAAGAAGACAGAAAGAAAGACGCACTTGGTAACCGTCAACAAATCGTTCCGATACACGCAACTATTATCCCCCAGCTCGTCGTACTCGCAGATCCGACACGCGAAGACCATGACGCGGCGTTGTTGGTCTGCCTTTGGGTACAGCATGTTGTTGCATTCTGAGCAGAAGTGGAGGGAGGCCATGGGTGTGTGGTGGTGAGTGGTGAGTGGTGGCCAAGTCAAGGCAGGCAGCGCCTTGTTGCGTCGAAAGAATCGGAGTGGAAAGTCTATTAATTTCGGAGCCGAGGATTTACTGGTCACGTGGACATTTCCAAAACCAGCCTCTGACTTTCCTTCTTAACCTTCTTCGTCGTCGTCGTCGTCGTCGTCGTCGTCGTCGTCGTTCCAGATTCCTTTCCTCCCCACTCGCTTCGATCCCCAAGCCATATCGAAAAACGCATGTTAGACTTCCGAACAAAATCACTGCGGATATCCTATTTTACTCGATCCTGATCTCATTTTCCCCCCTTATTTCAATATTTGTTTGAGGAGCGTCGTTGAGAAGTGCACTGACTGACTGACTTCATCCCCACCTTCACACCCTTCTCGTAGGTTCTAATTAATATTGTATCTTGAACGTGTTTGCGGGGATTGGTTTTACCTTCTCCTTCATCTGAGTCTCTGTAGGATTGGATAACTTGAAGAATCGTTGACAGTTTTAGTTTCGTGTAATCGTGTATACTGCGCGGCAGATAAATCGGAGGATATGTTTGACGATAAAAGATACTGCTACTAGTGATGGTGCTTATGTGTAATATTGGTGGAACAGCAGAAATGCTTGGGTCTGGTCCAGTGGTCCTACGGAACTGGAAAGCTGCGGCTACTTAAAGGCTCGATATTAATATTGAAGGAAAACGTGCGAATGACAGTAGAGAGACGAAACAAAGTTCTAGCAGCTTCCAAAACCAAGGGACCATTCATATTCCCCATCCAGAGATCAATCCAGTCGTAGAAAAAAGCGCGCGCATACGTAGACACATCCCGCACCCAACTCTGCTCCTTCCTTCCTTTCTCCATACCCACTACCATCTCCATCCATCCACCCATCTACAAACCCCACCGTCCGACGTTCATCGTCCACCAAATTCTATCTTCTATCACCCATCACCCATCACCGTCACAGCACCAACACCAGCACCAGCTCTATGGCAGAATCGGAAACACCCAAACAACGCCCTATCGTGTTCTTCGACATCGTCAAGGGCGAAGACGTAGAGAACAAGACGTCCTTGGGACGGGTCGTCTTCTCGCTCTACGATGACCTCGTGCCCAAGACGGCTGAGAACTTCCGTGCGTGGCTTCTTCTTTTTCTTCCTTTTTTTCTGCGTGAAAGAGGTTTTGGGCTAATGTACTGTATTGATCGTGTGTCGTCTGTTTTTCGTCTCGCCTTATGCTACTGCTGTCGCCGTCGGCGGGTTCAAATTTGCGCATACGCATACGCATACACATACAGGCGCTTTGTGTACCGGCGAGAAGGGCACCGGCAATTCTGGGAAACCGCTTTGTTACCGTGGTAGCAAGTTTCATAGGGTCATCAAACAGTACGTTTCTCCCCCTACGATATACACTTGGGAGCAGAAGAGAGAGAGAAGAGACTGATGACGCTTGGGGATTGTGTATGCGTATAGGTTCATGATCCAGGGAGGCGACTTCACGGCAGGCAACGGTACGGGCGGCGAGTCCATCTATGGCGAGAAGTTCGAGGATGAGGGGTTCCCTGTGAAGCATGAGAAACCGTTCTTGCTTTCGATGGTACGTAGCGTGTTCGTATTCATGAACCAAAAGCGGGAACAAAAGGCGCGCTGTGCTGCGTCTATGCGCAGTCACAATCCCGCAGCCCCATCCCCACCCCAAGCGCACACACTTTACACTTTCCTCTCTGACCAACCCATTCAACACTAACCGCGCTTTATTTTCTTCTTTACCCCCCTTCCCGAACAATGAAAAACAGGCCAACGCAGGCCCCAACACAAACGGCTCCCAATTCTTCATCACGACGGTCCCCACCCCGCACCTCGACAACAAACACGTCGTCTTCGGCGAGGTCATCAAGGGCAAGTCCATCGTGCGCCAGATCGAGAACACCGAGACCGCCGCGGGCGACGCGCCCGTCGAGCCGTTCGTTATTGAGGAGTGTGGGGTGCTGGAGCCGGGCGACCCGTCGTTGGAGGTGGGGGCGGTGGGGAGCGGTGAAGGTGCGTTTTTTTCGGGCAATGGCTGTATTATCTTGGGGAGGATAGGTCATGAATCTGACTGCGTTTTTTTTCTATTTTTTTTTAATCTTTTATTTTGGCGAAAAAATTACATGCGCTGCGTTTGCAGACCCGTACGAAGACTGGCCGCAGGACGACGATCGCGACGTGAGCAACCACCCCGAAGTTTCGCTTGAAGCCGGCACGTTCCTCAAAGCCCTAGGGAACGACAAGTTCAAAGCCGGCGACGTCCAGCTCGCTCTCGAGAAATGGCAAAGTGCGCTCTTTTCTTCTCTCTCTCTCTTTCGCTTCCACATCTCCTTCCCCTGTTAACCCCATTCTGAACTAACGTTTTCTTCTTCCTTTCTTCTTTCTTATTACCATGAACGTCACGACCACGACCACGACGACAGAGGCCATCCGCTACCTCGACCAACACCCCATCCTGCCCACCACACTCGCGCCCGAAACACGCGCAGAATACACCTCCCTCCTCGGCTCGCTCCTCCTCAACGCCGCCCTCGCAGCGACCAAACTCAAGGGCCCCTCCAACGCACACCTCGCACTCGAGTACACCACCCGCCTGCTCGCAAACTCTTCCGCCACTGCCGCAGCAGGAGCATCATCAGAGCCCGTCGAAACGTCCACCCCTATCACAACAACTCCAGAAGGTTCAGGAGAAGGAGACGCCAAACCCACATTCACCCTCACCCCCGCCGAACGCGCCAAGGCCCTCTTCCGCCGCGCCCTCGCGCAGGTCGCCCTGCACGAGGACGAGCGCGCCGAGGCGGATCTGGTGGAGGCGCTCGGGTACGCGCCGGGCGATGGTGGGGTGAGTGGGGAGTTGGAGAAGGTGCGGGCGAGGAGGAAGGAGAGGAGGGAGAAGGAGAAGAAGGCGTTTAGGGGGTTGTTTGGGGGGTCGTAGGGTTGGTTGGGTGTAGAGAGCATCGCGAACCGAGATGAGACGGCGGCGTGTACGAAGGCGAAGTTATGTAGAAGAGCGCAAATGTCTCCTCATCCAGTCGAACATACAGTATCTAAAAAATAGAATTGCAGCATCTATTTTTTCTTTCTTTCTGCGCGACTTTTCCGATACAACAATCCACACGAACAGTAGGAATCTTATGATGCTCAAAGCACTTGTACGAAGCGTGCCCTTGAGCTTTGCTGATGCTGATCGGCTCCGAATCCACAGCAGTGGAGAGCACTAAGCATATACACAACCCAAATCGATCACCTCAACAACATACAAGTATACCGTACCATACGTACACAAGAAACCCCCCTCCCCTCCCTCCCCCACCAAAAAAAAGAGACGAATCATAAAGCGACGAAGATAAAGATAACGATCACACACACCGTCACTGTGCAAGGGTGGTCCTTAGACCCTTGAAGGCATCCGAAGTGGCGCGTCATGAGGAGTCAGGTAAAACGAAAGCAAAAGTATATACGTTATAGTGATGGTAATATTTCTTTCGACTACATGGGGGGTCATAGACATGACATAGGCATTGACATTGGCACAGCAAGAAGAGAAAAAAAAAGAAATATCAGAGAAGAATAGACAATGAATAAAGAATCGTTGAACGATGGGGATGAGCTGAAGTGCAGAAAGGCGAGGAAGGAAAAGAACAGGTACACTAGTATTACCCCTATACTGTAGAGAGGAATTCCGTCTTCCGTTTTTTTTTAAGAGAGAGAAAGGCATATGACGACGACAAAGAATCGGATCCATGAACCCACAAGATGAGAAGGTGAACATATGAGAAGGGACCTAAAAGGGGCGCGACGCGACGCGACACACAGCGGTAATGGAAGGCTACAGCCGGCATCCGATCATCCGCTCGCGTCAAGACTAGTATTGATATTTGCTCTCTCAGTCGCGGCCCGCTACTTGACTGACTCGGGCCACTCTTACGAGTCTTTATGATCCATTAATATTCCCCAGCGGCACGGCAGTCATCTTCGGCGGCGCCATATGCGACGCATCCACAGATCCCAACGGCTGTGCAGGCCCCGCCAGCCCCACCGAATTCGTCGTCGTCGTCGTCGGCACATCCCTGGAACTCGGGTACACCCCCGGGCCAACTGTAGGAGGTGACGAGTGTCCATGTGCGTGTCCGTTATGTCCATTCAGCGAAGGCAAAGGCATGTTGACGTCCGAGGCCGGTCGTGTCCCTGGCCCCGCGAGTGCACCAGGAGTCCCAAGCCTCGTCCCCGGAGTCCCAGGACCCGCTGGTGTCCCTCCAAACGGCACAGGGAGCGGCTTCACCAAAGGGAGAGGCGAGCTCCGCACCCCTTTCGGCGTGGAGATGCCTCCTCCTGGCCCGTTGCTCGACGATCCTGGGCTCGCGTTCGCGGGTGCATTGACGCCCGAGCGCGGAGACGTGTGGCTTGAGCCCAGTGAACCGAGGCGAGAAGAAGGGGAGTGGAGGAGGGACGAGCTGAAGGCCGGGGCGGGTGCAGGGCCCATGCCCGGCCCAGACGGGGGCGGAAGCGGATGCGTGTTTGTTGACGGACTTCGCTGGACGATGGGGAACTTGCCGTTCCGAGTCGCCACACCTGTGGCGGAGCCTGAAGAGTGTGGAGAGCGGATTCCATTTGGAGCAGTACCGGAGCTCTGTCGTGAGTGGTTATGTTGTACGATGTGCGGGCGACGTCCGTCGCTGGAGTCGGTCGCAGGCGGGGGCGGAGGTTGTCCTGGTCCATATCCTTCCGTGTGCTCATAGCGCGTCCGTTCGCGGTCGCGGTCACGGTCACGGTCATCTATCCAATGATCGCCGTCTTCGCCTTGTCTTTGACCATTGAAGTTAGTCTGCATGGCCTGCGATGGCGTCATAACATACGGCGAAGGACGATCTCGCTCAGGTACAGGTCCTGACTGGTTCATCGTTGGGTGATGCGTAGCTCGCCCTCTTTCCCTCTCTCGCTCTCGTTCTTCCTCGTGTTTCCAAAGCGGGCTTGACGTCCTCGGAGGTTTCTGCGGAAGATTTCTTTGATCAGTCGACGGGAGATGCCGAGGTATTTCATGATCTATATCAGGAGGTGGTCTGCTACCCGTCGAAGACGATGAGGGCATCCTCCCGGCCGACGGTGCGTGAGGATGGTAGCTGTGCCGATGGACATAGTGGTGATGGTGCGGCATTGCTTGGGTCTGCTGCTGGTGCACCTGGTTATTTCTTTGCGAGAGCGGCGCTGATGATGCATGTACCCGTTGATATCCATCCTGCCGTTGTCCCTCTTTCGACTTCTCTTCATGCCACAACCTCTCTCTCTCCCGCTCCCTTTCCGTTATTTTCTCTCGTTCTCTGTCCCGATCCCTTTCATGTCCATCCCCTCGGCCGTCCTTACCATACCCATTTATAGCAGGGGGCTTCGAAGGGCCTGGCGGACCAACGCTCGCCCCAGCGCTCGTTGGCACGGATGTCCAATGTTGGCCAGGTCCGTTTGCTACGCCATAAACTGGTCCACCATTAGGTGGCCCATGCTCATACGGCGACTGTGAGCGCTTTGGCTGACGTGCGTACGCGCCAGACGATGGCGGCGGAGCCCCTGGGCCCTGAATGTTACGTCCCCCAGGATGGTGAATACTTCCCATAGGCGGAGGGGGTACAGGCTGAGGTGCATGAGGCTGTGGGTGAAATACACGACCTGGCGGGGGTACGGGTCCGTAAGCATTGTGAAGAGGGACGGTACCATTGAGCATGCCGTGTACCGCAAAGGGCGGCGCACGACCGGGAGGGGCCATACCTTGAGGAATATTGTAGTCCGCATAATGTTGATCGAAAGATGGCGGCACGTTCAGTCCAGGGCCGATCTCACCTGGTATGGAGCCATGATACACACGATTTCGAGGGGCAGTTAGTTGCTGGAGGTCAGTTTGTATTTCCTGGTTGGTCAACAGGGTTAACGTTGGATACGTGTTGTCATCAGCATTGTCCGTGTACTTGCGCTTGAGCTTTGAACGCTCGTACGCTGGCTCCAACGACGCGAACTTCGCCAGTTCTCGGACCGATACGGTCGTCGGGGGTGCCGACGTGGTAGGAGGCTGGGGTACGCGATATTCTGGAAAGCGAATATAAAGATGCATTGCATAACTAGTAACCGTAGGAGAGCAGACGTACGGGGAGGTGGGCGTTCCAATATGCGTTTCTCTCTTTCCATCTTCCTTCGTTTCCTGTTGGCTTCCGCATGCATATCTGTTTGTAGCTCATCACGCTCGAACTGAGGTACAAGCATATCAGATTACGCCTTATCGGCAACGTTGACACGCTCACCTTCCACCAGCTCCAAACCGCATCTTCTTCGACCTCGCGCATCATAGTAACGTGGTCGTCCTCGTGTTTCCGTCTTTTCGCAGCAAGATCTAGTCGACGGTCGTGTCGTATCTGTAACTCAGACTGAAGATGAAGCATCTCCGGATGTATGCCTAGAGCAGAGCATAAGAAAATAGATCGTCGTAGCGAATTGATGTAGTTAACGCGCCTTGGAATATCATGGCTTCTTCCACGGCTAGCTCTTCCATTTTCTCAATGTATAGGGCTTCCCTGACCAAACCGAATCGGAGCTCAATTTGGGCTAGGACATCGAGAGCCTCTGCACGGTGAGCAGGCTGTAGTTCGAGATCGGCTTCCTCAGCTTCAGCTTCAGCCTCTGCGTCGGGATCTGCATCAGGATCGGGACGTTCCGCCATTTCGGTGTC
This sequence comes from Hymenochaete sp. R1, assembly GCA_019400425.1. Lineage (NCBI taxonomy): Eukaryota > Fungi > Basidiomycota > Agaricomycetes > Hymenochaetales > Hymenochaetaceae > Hymenochaete > Hymenochaete sp. R1. The sequence goes on from JAFREE010000160.1 coordinate 43,040, forward strand.
ATCATCGTTCTCCGCCTCAATGACGACGGCAGGCTCAACCGGTTCGTCCTTGACCATATTTTGCTCGGGCAACGGTGTGTTGGTGCCTTCATGTTCCTCTGGTTCTGGAGACGTGGAGGGAGAAGCAGAGGGCGTTTTGATGAGCTGCTGGCCAGCCATGATGGAGCTGCCCGCGGGTGCGACGGGGACAACGGGGGCGGTGTCGACATTTTTGGGAGGTTCAGCATCCAGCTCTCCTTCTTCGTCCTCATCTGGCTGGTCTTCGTTATCTTCTTCATTTTCTTCGGGCCTGTCTTCATCCTCTTCCGACTCTGCCGAGTAGTCGGTCGAGTGGTCATGGGCGTCCTCCTCTTCGGTGAGGGCGGGTGACGAGTCCCGGGTCGTGCCCTTGGCGAGAGGAAGGAGCGGAACGATGGGCACGTCTGGCGTGTCTTCATTATCAGATGCGAAGGCACCGTTTGCGGCGGGATTGCCACCATCGGCGTCGCCATTGTCGATATCCGACCCTGGGTCGCGCGAGGGGGGGTGCGAGTCCTCGCCCTCGCCGCCGTTCACTGCGACCAGCTCGTCATCCTCTGCGTCGTCCGCCTCGTCCTGTCCGGGCGTGTCATCGGGTCTGGTGAGACTGGAACTGCTTTTCTTTGACGTTGCGCTGGGAGGCTCGTCTGTGCCCGGGGAGTCGTGGACTTTCCGACCGTTGGATTTGTACGCCCAGTCCCACATGGGTTCTGGCACGATCCCAGAGCGTTTCCGCCGTGGGCCGCGCCGAGAGGCCTTGTTTGGTTGTGTGCTGTTCGTGGATGACCTGGAAGGCTCTTGCTCGTCTTCTGTGAGCTCTGATAGCTCTGAGGAACTGTCGAGGCCTGCGGCCTTCGTGGTTGAGGGTGGTCTTGAGAGAGGATCTGGGATGGGAGGGGGTGAAGGAGAGGGGGAGGTAAGGGAGCCAGAAGAAGCCCTGAAGTCCGACATTGCGGGCATCGAGGGCGCGATGGCTGCGTTGTCGAGCTGGCTGTCGTTGAGGACGGGGAGGGCGAGGAGTAGAGAGGGAAGGGAGAGTCGGGAATGGACGATGGCGAGAGGAAAGGACAGAAGTAGAGAAGGAGAGGGCGTAAACAACTGTATCTCAAGTCTGCATGAGAAGTACTCACGTGATCTCCGAAGTACTGATGATCGACACTCACGACAACCCCTTTCCTCTCTTTGGTGCCACATTTATTTCACTTATTGACTCTGTTCCTTTGCTTTACATTTGATTCGGCTCGGCGTGGTCGTCGAAGTGAACAGAAGTCTGTGGCCATTGGTGTGGCATACGGAAGTATGCTGAGGACCAGCCGATATTTTGGTGGCTCATACACGAGTAGCTAGAGGACTGTCACGTATAGAGTATGGTCGCTTTATGCATCACTCTGCCTTTGTGGATGTGGATGAGTGATCCTCTTAAAGAGCTCGGGTTACTTGTGGCAAAAAGGGGGACAATCGACCCATGAGGAGGCGACGGCCAAAGACTTTTTGGAGATTCGGATCGACTTTCTTACAACCTCCTTTCCTTTCTGCGATTAAGCTGTCCCTATACGAGATGTGTAAGGTATCTTTCCGTACCCATTCATTCTTACGAACGATCAGAGAGATGCAGCCACTACCTCATCTTAGAACTCGAGTTCCGACTCTGTCCATAGGACAAACAAGCCCACACACAAAGTCCCAAATAGGAAGTGACGCGTATCACTGCACTTACCGTCGTCTGCCTCGAAACGACCAGGCCTGGGTCGCACCTACGCCGCTCTCTTGACAAGCGCTGCAACTTTCTCTCTTCTCGACACAACGCATCGCGGAAGCCTCCACGATAAGAACTTATTCCTAAGAAGTGAATAGCCAGTTGAGACCTTGAGTAAGAAGACGGAAAACGACCGCTTCTCTTCTGTCTCGATCCCAACCCAAGAATGGCAGCCTACTTCTTCGCCTCTCCCGTCGACGTCGACATCAAGCTTGAAGGAGAGGAGGATAGAAGGCAGGTGGAAATTAAGGGAGACAAAGACAAGACGATGCGTTGTCCAATCTATTATGACGGAGAATCTGTTGCCGGCCAGGTGCGTTCCGGCCCATGCCTCAAACCAATAATGCATGAACTCATCTGAACTCGACTTTTTTTTGGTTCCAATCCCGATACTGACACCACATAACAATCATTCATGCGATGTTGAAGGTATCGGTACGCGTCCGCGATGGAAAGAAGCTAACACATGACGGTATCAAGATCGACTTCATTGGATGCATAGGTCTGTCTTCCTTTCTGTCTCCTACCAAATCTTCGGCCTCTCTGACTGCTTCAACGCGCAATGAACCGCGGAATACAGAACTCTTTTATGACAGAGGTCACCACTCCGAGTTTCTCTCCATGTCCAAAGAACTTTCAGCACCCGGCGAGATGCGCCAAGCTCAGACCTTCGACTTCTGCTTCAATAATGTCGAGAAGCAATACGAGAGCTACCAGGGGATCAATGTGAAACTGCGGTATGTTTCAGTTTCAATCTCAGTAAATATGTCTTATTTCCTATACGCCTCTGACTGGGTATTTCTGTTCGTAGATACGTTATAAAGGTAACAGTTGCCCGCCGGATAGCGGAGGTAGTAAAGGATCGGGATATCTGGGTACATTCGTTTAGAATGGCGCCTGAGGTGAACGCTTCGATAAGGATGGAGGTTGGTATCGAGGACTGTCTACATATCGAGTTTGAGTATAATAAATCTAAGTACGTCCAAAAGTCAATGCCCCCTTTCTCCCTCCGACCGAAAGCCAGCCAAACCAAATGCCGACTAATAACTTTCTCTCGCCCTTGCTCACATCAATTCTTCCTACCTTGACCCCCTAGATACCACCTCAAAGACGTCATCGTCGGCCGCATCTACTTCCTCCTCGTTCGTATCAAGATCAAACACATGGAACTCTCCATTATCCGCCGCGAAACGACCGGCGCTTCCCCGAACCAATACAACGAATCTGAGACCATAGCGAAACACGAGATCATGGACGGCGCACCAGTCAAGGGCGAGACGATCCCCATCCGACTGTTCCTTGGAGGGTTCGACCTCACGCCGACGTTTAGGGACATTAACAAGAAGTTCTCGACGAGATATTATTTGAACTTGGTGTTAATTGATGAGGAGAATCGGAGGTATTTTAAACAGCAGGCACGTGTGGATTTTCTATGGCCCTTTCACTTTCGTGTATTGACAATTGGTATGTTGTAGGAAATCACTATATTTAGGTTGCCGGATGAAAACCCGGTCCAAGCTGCTTAAGCCTTGTACCTTAGGGTCAGTGCTTTGTTGTTAGGCATTGTCCAAATCAAGTGAATTCTAATTTGGCCGTGCTTTACAGACAATCTCTTGTTTCGTTTTCTCTTACCCACGGATGCATACTTGTCACAGCTCTGTATTTTATTAATCTCGCCTGCGTAACTATTGCACTTCCCACCAGTCATCGCTCGCTTCGTCGTGTCTAAGTTGACAGTATTTATAGCGCGAAGGATGTGAGCGTCATGAGACATGTTAAAGCAATTGTATTTGATACGGTAACAAGAAGGTCGAAAGCAAGGAGAAATAAGTCATAAAACAATAGATCTGAACACTAAAGGGTAAATACCACTGTGGATTGTGGCGGGGACAGCGAACGAAGGGGAAGCACATAGTATGTAAAAGCAAGAACTATAAGAACGAAAGTGTCTGTTTCCTCGGTGCTACAAAATCGCTATAACACCAACGTAGCCCGAGGAAGGTAAGGGATGTACGATATCTGAAACAAACTAACATTGATGCAAATACGAATGAGAAAACGCATTCAACCAACATCTCATTCTCCACCACCACCACGCCCACTCCCTAGCCGACTTCTTCCAACACCTCTCCCATTATCCTCGACATCACTCCCTTCACTCGCACCCGCCTTCCACACCTCCCTCAACATCGATCCTCTCCCAGCACTCACAGGCGACGCACTACTCCCCACACTACCCCTCCACGCAAATCTCCCTCTCCTCAATCCAGGACCGCCCCTCATCGGCGACTCGGACCCACCCACACTCTCCTCTGTCTCCTCCCAATTCTCACCTTCATCCTCCCTCCCACTCACACTAAAATCGATTGAATCAAGGTCCACGCGCATACTATGCCGCGTCGCGAACGAGTTCGTGCTCGGCGTCGGTGTGGGCGTTGGCCGCGCCTGCGGCGCTCTCCCTACAAGCTTCACCTGCATCGGTTCCCGTTCTGTGTGTGAGCGACGCGTCATGGCTGTCATGGCCGTTGCGATAGACGCGTTGGAGGTGGTGTGTTGGTGTGCGTGCTTGGAGGCGAAGGCTTCACGAGAGGAACGGAGGGGTGAGGTTGGGGATGTAGGTGAGGGCGGGGAGAGGGGGACACCGACGGGGTGGGAGCGGGGAATGGCGAAGGTTGGGGAAGGGGAGGTGTAGAGAGGTCCGCGGCGCGCGGTGACGGTGATACGTTGGCCACGAGTCGGGTGTGAGGGACTTGCAGGGCTCGGGGTGGAGGCTGTCGCGCTGGAGGATGAGATTGCGCTAAGTGGCCGCGGACGACTTATTTGCAGAGAGTTGGAAGAAGAAGAGGTAGGAAACTCGTATTGCTGTTCCTCCGGCTTCTGCTTTCCTTTCCCTTTTGCTCTTGACGTAGGTCCGCCAATTCGAGGTCGGGCATGCAACCCAGGCTCAGGCCGAGTCCGGAGAGGTGATGGGTGATCTTCATGTCGGTACGACTGCCTCCTAAGTCGGTCAAACTCAACAACGCGTGACGCAATGCGATTCAGTCCACTCTCCGCTTGTGCGAGCTCCGCGACTTGGAACTGCCGTTCGTCCTCCGTATCCGCAAACGGATCAATATGAGCTGCTGCTGAGGCTCTCTCTCCTTCCCGGTCTGTCACGGCTTCGTGATCATCTCCAGGCGAGTTGGTCGTCGCCGTTGTCGTTCCCGCAGTCATGCCGGGCGTCTGGGCCGCGGAACGTGTGACGGAGCTGTAACTATACCCTGGAGCGTGCCTTGCACGCCATTTAGTAGAAGTATCACCGTGAGAGCGTGCAGCTGTCGGAGTCGTCGCCGTTGCCATCCCCGTGGGTGTCAGTGCGGGGTCGTTGTCGTCGCTGATATGCACGTTTTGGGAAAGCCTGGTGTCAGGACCCGCTTGCGAGACATCGATGGGAGGAGGGACATGCATGTTCCTTCGCCGCATGGAGCTGGAATGCGAGTGTTTGCTTTTCTCGCTATTGCTTCTGCTTGCACTCCCTTCGATCTCGGATGAGCGTCGAGCTTCATTGCGTTTCAGCGCGAGTTCATGCATCGATGGTGGCGGTTTTCGTTTGACTGAATTGCTTGGTGAAAGTGATGTCTCGGGTTTCTCACGCACTTCGCTGACATTATCGAGATTTGTCGAACGGACCCAGCTATCTCTTCGTTGTTGGAAGCTATATCGTCTCCCACTGGTCGTACGGCGTGGTGACAGCCCTGGGAACTGCGCAGCGAGAGCGTGAACAACACTGAGAGAATCAGAGGCAAGGCTGCTCGCAGACATGAATCGACGGTGTCCACGTGTAAACGAGAATGACTCGTCGTCGTCTTTGTCTTGTAGCGTAGAGAATTTGGGGTTGGAGCGAGGAGAAAAGGAGAAGAATGATGTCGATGGACCGGCTGTCTTGCTGCGACTTCCGAGTACAGGGCGCAAGTCTTTGGGGTATGTTTTCGAGTCAAATATTCCAATTGCAGGCGGAGCAATGGCTGTTAAGGATTGAGTCAGAGAACGCTTGAAGTTTCTCCCATTGCTAAAGATCGTCCCTCGCTTCTCGAACGTCGCGGTGAGCACTTCTGCCGGTGGAACATCGAGCCCAGAAAGTCGAAGTTCTAAATTTGGTGCCGTCCTTCCATCATAGTGGACCGTTACTCTCTGAGGACGAGGGTTTCGACCTTCAACATTTATTCCTTGCCCATATCGTTCTGGCGCTTTCCCCTTACTTTTGTCGGTGTAAAACTGACCAGCGGTCGTCGGCGAGAGCCGCTCGAAGGTGCTGTATCGCGGGTTAGAAATCATAGCGCGTACTTGGGATACTGTTCGTGATCGTTGGTGCCTTGAAGGCGTCCGAACAATCCCTTCCTCGCTGAGAAAAAGATCGTAAACCATCGACCCAATTCGTAACAATTTGGCTTGGACTTACGATTTTATCGACCCCCAGGTCATAAATCCTCGAGAAAGCATGCGAAGTATCCTTCTCACCAGAACAACTTTGAAACCACCGTTGACAAATCCAAGAACGGTTTCTACGAAACCGAGCTTAACACCTATGGCGACCATAGCAAGTCCAGGGAGTTTGGGCATATGGGAACCATTGAAGAAGTTACCACCAACACGTCTCTCCTGCATGAGCGATGTCCCGATGTAAACAGAAAACAAGAAAGCAAAGGCTTGGAAAAGCATGAGAAGAACAAGAGTAACGCTGGAAAAGAACTGCCATAACGTCTGACTCGCTGATGAACCAAAACCAATTCCAAGAGCTTGCATGCCTTGAGCATTTACAAGCGGGCCTTCAAAATATCAATTTTAACCCAAGAAACAAGTTAAAATAACCAGACGTACTGTATTTTATGCCAAGGAAAGATCCAAGCTCTTGTGTGGTGACAGTTACCGGAATTAATGACAGAAGAACGTACTTCAAAGTCTTGCTCGAAAGAGAGGGCAGAACAGGAAGAAAAAAACTGTTTGCAAAGATGAAAATGAAAAGGATATAAAATAATACTGGTACAAAAGATAAAGCCCCTTCGAGGAGGTCAGAGTCTTACATATTTCGACATAGCTCCGCGACTCACCAATTATAATGTCAAAAACCCTGAACACATTTAGCTGATTGCGTGCGAAGGGGAGAAGATGGGATAAGAGGTCAAGAAGGGCGACTATGTAGAAGGACGATCCGTCTGCGATTAGCAGGTAATGTTTCCTCCTGTGCCGGAGAGCGGTTTTTTTCAGGTTTCATGTCAATCAAGTGAGTTTGAGCCCCGAATTATTTGACACTCTCAGCTCACCTCCCGGAACGCCAATAAAAAGCTGAAAGAACGACTAGGGATATGGTCTGAGCGGCGACGGGTATAAAGACGATGCCATTTTGCAGCATGGAGAGTGTCTCGCATCGTACGATAGTCGCCGATGAGAGACAGCTCGTGCTCATGAGTTGGTCGGCACTTTAGAGTCCTTGAAGTTTGCGAATCGAGATTTTCAGCAGATGGATCGTTGCAAAGACTTTGGCATAGTTTTGTTATCGCTTCGAATTTTTCACTGCCCTGCGTTCGTTGCGAAATCGACTGGAAAGAGTTGTACGTGGTGTGAATCCGGATACAGCGTTGAGGGTGTGTATATGTAAAGAATGTCGGGGAAACGAGAGAAGGACGTTAGATAGATTAGACAGTAATGCAGGCCTGCTGCGAGGACACGTTCAGACCAGCTTAGAGCGAGTGAGGGTGATGAAGGGGGGAAGGAGATGGGGACGGCGGCGGATGCACTTGCTGAGCGCGGAACGGTTGCCAGTGATATAAACGACCAAGCAACCGAGTGCTTCGACCGGGACAGCTAATCAAGTTGTCGCCGCAGGGCGCTTGACGACGATCTGGACCTTTCGGCGACGAGTCGCATTCATGAGAAATTCGACTATTTGATACTGCAGTGTGTCTATGGTTTGGATTCGGCTCAGAGCAGAGATTATGGTTATGGTTTGTAGGAGACAGGAGCGTGAAAAAAAAGAGAGAACCCGTCGGTAACCGGAAAGAAGACAAATTAATTACGTAAATTTCAACTCGAGAACGTCGATCACTATGTGACTATAGCACCACCTCCGAGCGTGTGTTGTTCATCGCGTTCGTTCGTTCCTTCTTCTCTTCTTCTCCTAACCCACTTGCCATTCCTTTCTTTCCTCCCATCAGCACGGGCACTCCATCTTACTTCTACTCGAATATGTCCGAATCTGATGGAGAGTTTTCCGACGAGCTACTTGAGCTTGCTGGCGTCGGTGAGAAAAGACGCAACAAATCCTCGTCTGGATCGAAGAAGCGCAGGAAAGCAGAGTGAGTCCCAACCACCTTCATTGCATCCCTACTTCCCTTATGAACGCTACTCCCTTACAGACCCGAGCCCGAATCCGAAGCTGAATATGAAAGTGAAGAGGAGGAACCCAACCCGTACCCCTTAGAAGGGAAGTATGTCGACGCTGAGGACCGAGAACGGTCAGTCTCGTTCTTGAATCCTTCTGTGCGCACCGCCGGGAGCTCAACACGATGCTTCGCGTATCTGCGCTTTCGTTTTATAGTTTAATGCTGATACCGGAGCTCGAACGAGAGGATATACTGGCATCGCGACTAGACGAAATGCAGAGATACCAGGACAAGCGAAACCTGCAGTCGCTCCTTCGTGCGCAGCGTGGTGACTCGGACAACGTCTCCAAAGCCGCCAAACGTGAATGTTTTGCTATCATGATATGTTGACTGTTAACCCACTGAATCATATATTTAGGTCAACATCAGGCACGAGGGGCTACAAAAGAAAAGACGCAGAAGTTGGATGAACTAAAGGCGCGGAGAAAGGAGAAGAGCGAAAAGAAGCGAGTAAGTTGGAATTACACCCACCTTCCATCTCAGCGTATTTAAATGCTGCTTTAGACAAAAGCGAGTTCTCCGAAGCGTGATAGATCGTCTTCGCCTATGGACATGGAAATGTCTTCCGAGGAAGACGAAGACGGCCAAATCAGCAAGCAAGAACAGGAGGAGGAACGCGAATCTAAGCTTTTCAATGCTGGGAAAGCGACTGACGAGGACGCCGTTACTCTCCAGGATATGGAGAAATGTCGCCTTCCTCGCAGCCTGTTAGTCAAGCATTCGAGGATGCCATGGTTCGGAGATTATGCAAAAGGTACTGCTCAGACATTTGCCTTGACGAATAATTAATTGTTTATGTATTTGCACTCAAAAGGATCGTGGGTGCGCTATTTACAAAAGAGAGATGGAGGTGGTTCCTATAGGATGTGCGAGATCATCAGTAAGTGCTCTTAGGAAAATTATCGAATTACATTTTAAATTTGCGTAACAGATGTTATTGTAAACTCCAATAAGCCATACAACATCGAAGGCGAACCGCTCGATACATATATCGAACTCAAATATGGCTCGGATACTAGTATTTGGGCCATGGACCGAGTATCAAATCAATCATTCTCAGAGGTATGATTTATACTTTAACGTAGTTTCTTTTTCCAACAATCCATCAGGGGGAATTCGAACGCATGAAACTCATGTGTGGCGGACACAAAGTCAAGCTACCTTCAAAGCGAATCATTGAAAAGAAAGCCGAGCAAAATGCGAGCTTGGCCAATGCAAGCGTAACTGACGTATGTGTCTCATATGTAATAGCTAAACTTACATGACTGACGACTTCTGCTAAAGGCGGATATCACGGCAATGATCGCTCGTAAAGCTGAGCTCAATAGCAAAAGCATTCCTATGTCTCGGACAGCTCAAGCCAAAGCTGCTGTCGAACGGGGTAACCTTATTCAAAGGCGCCAGCTTGCCATTTCTCGACGGGATTTCGACGAAGTGAAGATAATTGACGCCCAAATTGAGGAGATTGACAAGACATTTGGACAGACTACAAGAGACGTGAAGCAGGATATGCTTGCCAAGGTGAACGAAAGGAACCGATTGGCGAACGCTGAGTCTGTGAGGAGGGCAGAGCTGCAGGCTGCTGAAAAGAAACGCCGGGCTTGGAAAGCAGCGGAGGCTTCACGGACAGGAACTCCTGTCGGAGACTCCAAGTGCGTGTTTTTGGTTTAGATTCTGTACCTATTGGACTTATCTTCATTTGACAGGTCAAACGGAAGTACGCCAAAACTTAGCGCAGCACAGCTTGCTGAAGAACTCGGTTTGAAACGCACGAGCCCGCCTCTTCTCGGGCAAAAGGGCAGACAGACGTTACAGAGTGTGCTGGCACAGTCTATCGAAGTGGACCTAGGTGATTTTTGATTTTTGGAAATGTAGTTGGTGGACATCACTTCGTTCTTTTCTTCGATCAAGGGTGCTTCGCATCATAAGGAATATTAATACCTGTAGACTAGCAAATTTTGCCATAGTATTGTGATTTTTTAACCCTCTATCGTTTGTAATGAATATCAATATCGCATACAAAATAAATGAACTATGATTTGGACGCAAAAGTGAGTGATTAACTCTACAAAGTTGTGATAGCAATTAACTGTGTTTGTATTTAAGGGAAACAACGATGAGGTATCGGCATTCACTGTTTGATGTGCTTGTTCAAGATTGTAATACGCCACTCCATCATCATAATTTGTCCCTCGATGTCAACTTCATTCTTGAGTACCTCTTCTTCGCCCGTCTCCTTGGCCTTGATCTTCTCCAAATCCACCTTCTCCAACTCGCAAATATGTTTGTACTTCTCCACAATATCCAAACCCTTTGTGGTATTTGTGTAGGTTGCCTTGGGGGTGTGTCGATTCTTATAATTGGCACCTGCAGCAACGAGCTCGGTTTCAGCATCTGTGAGTAGGGTTCGAATCTCGATGTATGATTTTTTGACTTCTTCGTTGGTGGCACTATCTGAGAGGATATCGACTGCTCCGAGTGCCAACTCAATCTTGCTAATCATGGCCTTTCTCACATTTTTTAAAGTAGCAGCAAAAGAACTATTCTCTTCACTAGAATCTTTGCTGGTTTGTTCGGTTTTCATATGCGCGAGGGTAGAAATGCGCTGACAGTCGAAAGCGACGAGAAGAACGTATCGTAGAAACGGCATAGGGCTTTGCTGTGTCTTACCAGCCGATTTACCGAAAAGTGCCAGGACGGATTGCAGTACACGATTGCGCAGTTTCTTGGCGTTTTGGCTATCGTATTTGTCAAATTCATATTTGAGCGCAGGCCTGTCATCCCCAGCGGCCTCGCTGAGGACCCAGAAGACCTCTTTACGAATGTCCCATGAGGGCTGATATGGAAGTAGATATTTACCCATATCCGCCGAAGCATGGGATGAGCCGGATGCGCTGCCTGTACGACGCTTCTTGTCTTTGGAACCGGGAGCTTGAGCATCTGAGCTCTCAAGGTGACGCTTCGTGGACCGAGAAGAAGGGTTCGAAGTGGTGCCACTGGCAGGAGAGGTACCTTCAGGCTGTGGCGCGCTCGAGTCTTTCTGGGACACAGGATTGGATGACATGACTCGTGAAATGGAGGGTTGTCAAGGTGGTAGTATAAGTGACTGCTGAGCGAGAGTTGTTGATGCGGGAGAAGGTGACTTCAAGTTGAGCGACAAGAAGAGAGGAAGGAAAGGAGGAGTATACCGTATGCCGCACGGTATGCGTGTACAAAGTAACAGATGCAAAGAAATCGGTAATAAATTTCCTTACAATTCGAATATAAGCCTACATCTTTATGAGCCTTATAATAAGTTATATAGCAAATTGGATTCTCCGCGAGATCGCCGTCTTTGATGTTTTCCGCGTGTAGTAATCGTAGGTTGAGGGAACCTGGAGAATTTTAGAATGTCAGTTGTCAGTTAGGAATCATTCAAATTGAGCATAGTTCAGTGCGACAACTTGACGCTCCAGCGTATCCTATCGTATGGACGGGTTGGAGTTATATAGGTGTCATGCTGAGGCGTAAGAAAAACAAACGAGTTGGCTTTACAAAGGCAGATTTCATAAGAAACAAATACATAGCAGGTTCACTGTCCAATGTATTTGTTCAAAATAGTGATACGGTATCCCATCATGTCGATCTGACCCTCGATGTTAACTTCGTTACGATCTTTCGGATTCTCGCTCTGTCCATTCGCTTGAACTTCTTCCAAGTCTGCCTTCTCCAACTCGCAGATGAGCTTATACTTCTCCACAATCTTCAAGACCTCCGGGAGTTTGTCGTAGGTTGGCTCGCGAGTTCTAGATTGGTTGAGGTTGGCTGCCGCCATAAGTTCGTTCTTAGAACTAGTGAGTATCATGTGAATCTCCTCGTATATTTCTTTGACTTTCTCGTTGGTCGAAGCGCCTAAGAGAATGGTGATAGCTCCGAGCGTCCTGTCTATCTTGGTGATCATGGCTTCCCTCGCGTCTCGCAGGATGGGAAACATATTTTCCTCGCCCTCACGAAGCTCCCTGACATATTGTTCGCTAGCCAGTTTGGCAAGGGCAAGAACCCTTTGTGCATCATACCTCACAAGGAGAACGTAGCGTATGAACGGCATCGGCTTCTTCTTTGTTTCTTTGCCGAACGTTGCCCAGATGACCTTCAAACCAGGTTTGTTTGACTTTCTGTCAAGGCTCTCGAGACCATCGTGCGAGGCAAAGTCGTACGTGAGCAAAGGTGTCTCGTCCTGTGCTACTTCAGACAGGTGGTAAAGAGTTTCTTTACGAGTGTCCCACGAAGGCTCATACGGAATAATGTATCTCAGCAATGAGTCCGCTCCAGTATTCTGAGAGCGGGATTGGCCAGCTTGCCTTCCCGGGCGTTGTTTCTTCGTAATAGAACCGGGAGTTTGGTCAAGGGTGCGCTTGTGAGAGGTTTTCGTGACATTGCCGTCTGCGGAAGGAGCGGGCAGAGGAGTTTCCGAGGCCTTCTCCGGCTGCTTCGGCTGTGAGTTTGATGCCATGACAAGGTGAACAAAAGTGGAGGTTGGTTGACTCCAAATATGTACGGGCGAAGGAAAGAAGGGGAAGAAAGATTGGGTAGGAAGGACGAGGTGTTTATATAGATATCCTTTGCGTTGACTATACCGAGAACACGCTACCGCTACGGCATTGCGGCAAAGGACAGTACTACTAGCCTAGTAGTAGTACCAGTCCTTTGCATCCTTGTCGCCAGGGCAGAATAACATCTAAACTCGTGATTCGTGGTCGACCCCCTTCAATCGATTTGAAATCGCCGAGAGCTACAAAAGGCTTGGATTCGAATATTGGCATGGATGTGGCGAATGCGTATATGAGCTTGCTATGGGAAATTTTGGATATTCCGTTGGTGATGGGTACGGACCTGGGGTTGAAGTCGAGGACTCCGGGAAGGCTGTGAAGAAGCGCCAAGGTTGAGTTAGAATTACAGCTGTTTCAGAAATCCTTGTCATGACGCGCGTTTGCGCACTCTTTTTTTCGACCAAAATTACTATATAT
>JAFREE010000161.1:0-56223 GCA_019400425.1 Hymenochaete sp. R1
CATATCTAACTAGGGGGGGGTCTTGCAGCCTAAGACCCCCCCTAACTTAGATAATTACAGGGTGTAACCGCTGGTGGTAAAAACCACACGGGTACGAATGACTACACGAGCAATTTTACGCAGAGCCGATACTCTGATCATTTCACAATCCCGCAGTCTTCTTGGAAAAAAGATGCAGTCGCATGCACAATACTAATTGTTTTCCACCAGCAAGCGATAGCCGAATCACTTCAGATCTAGATCCGGGACAAAGAAAGTAAAATAGACTCGAAAACATGGTGAGAACGATAGACCCTGATCCCTGACCTCTCACCAGATATGCTTCTTTCCTTGCGCGCCGCAAAGCCGACAATCATGGCTCGAAGTGGTTCTCGAGAGATAGGCGGGGGGAGTAGGAAACGAAACGTTTGAGATTCAGCCGGAAGTGTCATTGGCGAAACTTCTTCTTCTTCTTGGGCCCTTGATGATGATTTTCTTCTTTCATGTGAAGCTTGGATGGTATTGGGCAGGCGTGCGGGAAGTGTGCCTAGGAATATTAGAAGACGACAGCGAAGTCCAGCGTCGTAATCCCAAACATGCATGTTTCTATAAGTGGCGTGCGTCAAATTTCTTGCGAGGCCCAGGCAAGTCCTGAAGATGAGAAGGGAAGGGGGAAATATCATCCAATAGTTCAACAGGCAATGAGCATACCATACGATATCCCGGGCACATGACTGGTAAGAAAAGAGATACGATGCACAGCACGAAAATAGTTACAGGGAAAATGCGAGGGACCACGGAATGTTCGCATAACGGAGGCTTGTAAATCTGAAACACAAACAATGAACCGTAGTGCATTAACGATTGAGTTACCGTGGAAGAGCGGAGAGAACAAAGTGGCAATGCGGCCCAGAAAGGGTACGCGAGCGGCGACGCGACGAGTCCGCGGAACGACATGATAGTCAGGTGTCGATGGGAAGTCCGCTCTGGTCTGCGAGCTTCTGCAAATCGTCTCGTATCGAAACTTCTGCGTCAATTTTCCTGATTTGGGTGTCTTCGAGTTTCTCGCCCTTCTCTCTGCGGACTTTCAGGTCGTCGATGGCTTTGACCTAGAAAGGGAGTCAGAGAAGAAAGAGGATGCGGAACAGACTAGCAACGAGTACCTTCTTCCGCAAATTCCGCATCTTTCTTTGAATAGCTTCAACCTCTGCTCCATTCGCCCCAGAAAGTTGCACTGTAGCACCTTCTCCTGCCACAATTGCCGCAGCCGCAGCTTCCAGCTCGGTCACAGTAACCTTCTCCAATCCCTTAGCAACGTCTGCCACCACCGGTGATGCCGATCCGTTCCCACTTCCCTGTTGCTCATCTTGTTGCTGTTGTACACCTTTCTTTCCGCCTGTCTTCCTCTTCGTCCTGACTCTCTTATCCTGACCTTCCTTTGCAGATGGAGACGACGGAGGGGGCGCTCCAGGAACGTATCGTCCTCTCCCGCGGCCTGCACCGCGAATTCCATTCGCACCTGGAACAGGGCTCCGATCGTATCCTCTCGAAGGCGTGTTGGCCCCGCTATTCGGTTCGCTGTCCCCACGCTGATACACTAAGCTCGCATCCGTACCCCGTGCCCCCGGTGGCCTGTATGCACCCACAGGCTTTGTCGGCGTGGGTTTGGCGCCAGAGGTGTGGAGTGCTACACTTGAGCTGGGTTGAGGAGCGGGAGGAATTTGCGGAGGGAATGCCGAGACACCGTCAACTGGGATGGGTCTCCAGGACGCTTGATATAGCTCCTCAACAAGATGGACGTGTACGAGAGGACCCGTGCAGTGCCACACCTTGATGCCGTTGTCAACGCGGAGTCGGGGGGATAGAGTAGCGGTGAGCATAAAGCGCCCACACGGGGACCACTCGAAGAACGTGGTGTTCGGAGCCTCGATGGTGGCAACCTTTTTGAGTGTAGAACGATCAAAGACGGTGATGCGCCCAGACATGTTCCCAAAGCCAGCGAGGACAACTAAACGACCTTGTGGATTGAATGAAATGAAGTTTTGAGGGGCGAGCCCGAAGTCATGCTGCATGTTGAGACGAGTGTCAAAGACCACGGCCTGCATTGGAGTAACTATTATAACATGAGTCCTGGATCACTGCACATATATGAATACATACACCCGCATACAATCCCGAACTCCTTCGAATTGGGATTCCAAGCAAAATCATGGATGGGACCTTCCTTTGGGGGCCTTACTTGCCCATCAAAAGAACCAGACGAACTTAACAGATATAATCTGCTTTCACCATAGTAGCTTTTGTTGGTCATGTCGACATCCGTCCTCACACACGCTAGTACTTGGGTGCCAATCGTATTCCACTTGAACTGTGCGTTGTCCGCAGCAAACGTCGTTTTCGTACAAGTTGGAGGACTCGAGAGGGAAAGAAGGCTATACACGCGGATCGATGCAGGTTGACCCTTGAGCCCAAAAAGTCAGGAAAAGTAACGGCGCAAACAGAGTAGAACACACATTTTTGCCCCTTGCTAAGAATACAGCTACCGAGGGATTTAGACCAGGGCTAAGAGCGATTGCGTTCATATTGTCGAGTCTTAGCTTGTCTACAACACCCTTCGCCCACGTCGCAGGATGAAAAACTTGTAATTCTTGATTAACCAGCCGAACCGCATGAGATTCAGAAATCGTGAATTGCATATCCCAACCGTTCTGAGACTTTTGTGTGAACGCGGCAAGTTCTTCGCCACTCGAGACGGAGAAAATACGAAGGTTCTTGTGCTGCGCATCATTTTCTTGCTTGGCTGCGGAACATCGCTTCAGCAAAAAGAAGACGTTTCTGCAATAAATTGAACACAAACCTACGCGTTCCCAAGTCTGAATGTACGTGCCTCTGGGCGAAAAGCTCACTTCGACAATGTTCGGCAGCTCAAGTTCTCGAAGGAGCTGAGCATCTTCGGCGTAATGGATACGGACGCTAAAAGGGATTGTGGATTTAAGATCAGGTACCTATCGATGAGAATAAATCAATATGCGTACCAGTCTGGCGATACATAGGCATATAGGCGGCCATCAGGACTGTACACGTATGTCCTTGCTGTTGTTTCCGGAACTTCGAACCCTTTGACGATCTCGTAGTCTGGTGAGCCTCCGACGAGACCTATTGACTTTTGTGCCCTAACTAGAGGAATAAGTTTTAGCCAGTCAGAAAATGCAGACTGGCATCAGCGATGACTGCGCACACGAGTACTGTTGTGACAGCTGAGAGCTCATGATGGTCTATGGAGCTATATAATGACGACCGAGGTGGGTTTGGCAAAGCAAATGAATGCTTCTGACGAAAGTTCACGAAGCGCAGCGGGTGGCAAAGATGCCTATGCCTGCGATGAAGGCTGATATGGCGGACGAAGGAAGAGATGCGTACCAGTGCTACGCTCTCTGAGCAGAGCGTGATCCAAAAAAAGTCGATCGACCGAATCCAGAAGATTGTGCTATGTAATCATTGCTGACCAATGATTAAATATTATGTAATTAACACATTCCAAAATTTCTAAGTCCACACGTTGAAACTTGAAAACAGGGACGCGTCGAGCATTTGCAGCGTCCATCACACACACTCTCTCTTGTGCCTCCTCCTCTCTGTCCCAGTGAGTTCGTTATTATATGTGTATGGCATGCTGATTATCTGGTCGAGCTAGACAAAATGACACAACCGAACGGCAACGCTCCCGGAGCGCCCGCACCGAAGAAAAACGTGGTTGGAATCAACTTTGGCAACTCATATGCGTCCATCGCAGTCGTTAACAAGGTCGGGCTCGTTGCTGTGACGTATGTGGACTTTCGGAGCTGACAATGGGATGTAGGAGGGTCAACCAGACTGCATAGCCAACGAAGATGGGGAGCGCCAGATTGCCTGCGCTTTGTCGTTTCATGGAGAAGAGATGGTACGCAGCTTCGGTCTAGTTTATTTGACATGCAATCCAATAGTACCTATGTTTAGTATATTGGCAATCAAGCGAAGCCTCAGCTCGTCAAGAACTCACAGAATACCATAATTGGTTTCAGAAATCTCTTGGGCAAGAAGTGAGCATAGTCTGTTCTTAATCTCGAAGCACGCTCCTGATTCGTTCTAGGTTCTCAGAGATTCCGAAAGATCAACCGATTATATCTGCCCCTATTATACAGCATCCAGAATACCCAGACGTCGCTGCATACAAGGTTCAAGTTTTACAACCAGCCCCATCGCCACTTCCACCTTCTAGTATCAAATCAAGCTCAAATACACCAGCAGCCTCAGTTCTACCCACGCCCCGCTCAGAACCGGTCCCTGCAGAGAGGGTATTGACCGTGCGAGAGGTCACATCAATCTTTTTGAAGTCCTTGGTCCAGTCTGCTCAGGATTTCTTGGGAAAAAATATTGATGGTGCGGTGATTGCGATCCCCTCTTGGTTTGATGAAGCTGCTCGCACAGAGTTGGAAGCTGCTGCCAGGGATGCGGAAATCATTGTACTCCAACTTGTGGACGAAGCGGGAGCTGGGGCATTACCTAGTGTTATCAATCCCGTCTCCGGCCTCGACGCAGATCGGATAGCTCTCCTCGTGGATATCGGCCAGTCATCCACCTCGCTCTACGTCCTTTCCATTCGTCATGGTCTCCTGCACACTATCGCATCCGCACATCACCCTGAAATTTCTACGTCTC
Source organism: Hymenochaete sp. R1 (assembly GCA_019400425.1). Taxonomy (NCBI): domain Eukaryota; kingdom Fungi; phylum Basidiomycota; class Agaricomycetes; order Hymenochaetales; family Hymenochaetaceae; genus Hymenochaete; species Hymenochaete sp. R1. The sequence continues at coordinate 4,678 of JAFREE010000161.1, forward strand.
AAATTGACGATAAAATCGTAAAGCATTTTGCTAAGGAATTTACCAAAAAGACAAAGGTGCCATTGACAGTCGCACCATCGACGGACAAGGCGGACCAGCGTGCGGAAGCAAAACTTCGACTTGCAATCGAGCACACCAAGCGCACGATCAGTGCATCTCCAGGCGCTGCTACGTGCTCTGTTGAGTCATTGAAAGACGGAGTTGACTTTACGGGGACAATCAATCGGCTTCGTTTTGATTTAGAGGCGTCCACGGTCTACAATGCTGTAGTCAAAGCCTCGATTGACCTCCTTCGTTCCGCGTCCTTTGATCCAGTACTCGTCGAAGAGATTATCTACATCGGTGGATCTGCCGCCTTGCCTGGGCTCGATGAGACCTTCTTCACCCTTGGTTTCCCAGACGAAAAAATTGTCACGCCATTTTCATCGGGCACTGTCATCGGTGGTGGTGTGGGTGACCCAACGACGCTGCTGGCGAGGGGTGCAGCGGCACAGGCGTGGTTGCTTGTAGAAGCCGGCGCAGAGGATCAACGACTACACGACGCATTTCAAAGAGGGAGTGAACATGCGAATGTACATGCCACGACGAAAACGATTGGCATTGTGTTGCCGAGAGCGGAGTTGGATGGTGCTGACAATGATGATGGATGGGAATGGATTGTCGGCGTACCGAGGGAGACGCCATTGCCTTACAGGCGAATTGTCCAATTCGATTGCGATCTCGGTGGAGACGGGGATGGATCCGATAAGTCAGTGGGGATGGAGCTATGGGAGGTTACCGAAAGCGTCACAAGACACAATGTCTCACTCCCGAAACCAGAGAAGACAGAAGACGACGACGAAGAAGAGGAGGAGGAGGATGAGGACGACGATGAAACCAAGTATGAGGAGTCCCGGAAGTCGCTCACAAAAGACAAGCAACTTGGGGCATTGCTCCTACGCGCGGACCGGGCACACAAGGATGACGGGAGGTGGAAGACGCGCGTGCAAGTGCAGTTTGTCGTGAGCCATACAGGCGGCGTCATTCTCACAGCATCTGAAGTATCCGCTGATGGTACAGGTGCGCCAGTAACATTAACTGTACCAGCTTCGTAGACAAAATAATGCACTGTTGTATTGCGGTAGTAGTAGAGTTAGAGTGCTTGACATGCAGGCTTTCGTGCACCGGGACCTTCCACCAATAAGTCAACTAGACTCCAAGACACTGAAATTTGAGCGTATAATCTATTCCAGTAGATTGAACTATCCATGGGTCCTGGCACCGGAGCATCAATCAATGTTGTAGCGAGCGAAGTTGGAGTTTCGCTGAGCCGGAAGAAATGCATGACGTAAGGAAAGACGCTTGGTCACGCACACGTGATATTTGTCACAATCTCACAATCGACAGGACATGGTGGCTAGCTGGACTTCTCTGCGAGTCTTCTCTCACCGATTAACTGTCGTTCTTCACCGCAGTGACCCTGACCTCGGGCACAAGACCTATGGCGAGGCCAAATGAGTGAGCTGAGGCGACTTGTCTGACAGTGAATATACTGACGTATCTTCCTAAGTCGTGTCCCATTTACAGACGCAGATGACAAGCTCCTGGTTAAATACCTCGCAAAGTACAATCCCGAAAAGAAAGGTCGCGCCGGGAACGAAGTCTACAGAAGACTCGTACAGAATCCCAATAGATACCCTGGCGCAGCACGTCACTCCTTGGAGTCGTGGAGGACTAGATATGCCAAGGACCAAGAACGATTCGATTATCTTATTCTGAAACGACAGAAGGCCGTGGTCGATGCAGAAGCGAAAGAGGTTGTAGCTAAACAAGTGGAGGCCGACAGTAAATTATCGGCTTCGTCCCCCAGCGGCAGTAATAACAACACACGGGAGGGAACCAAGGTCGGAGAGGTGGAGGGGGACGCGCGACAAGAGAGGCCATCTTCCTTGACCGCGGTTTCTAAACGCTTATCGAACATGGAAGGATCCAATAAACCTCAAGTTGAACGTCCAGTACCTTCAAGTACGCAGGAGACTCGTGATACAAAATTCAGTGGCCTGTCCCGAGCTGAACCTTCCCGTACAACCTCAAATTCTGTATCCATGAATCAGCAAATGAATGGTGTCTTGCCACAGCCTTCCACGACCGTTGCCCCTTCTGTACAGCCTAGCGCAAAATCCGCCATAAAAACAGCGGAGAAGCAACCAGAGGAGCGGAGTATTGAAGATGTGACCAATAATGAGGACGGACTGTCTCAACCGGACGAGGAACACTCAGATACCGACCCAGATAGAATCTTCAAGGCGTTCGGCACTTTTGCTAAACTCCTTGCTGATCATCCAGAGCAAGCACAGGTGTTGAAAGTGTTGGCAGATGTTTCCGGAAAAAAGAAGGGCGTTCTGGCGAAGGTCCGTCCTGCATGTGCATCTTTTGAACTTCTTAAATTGAACGCATTCCCAGATGGGGTTTTCGCCTGATGAGCCTCCTCCTGTAGGTACTCCAGCGAACTTCTCCGAACTTTACGAAGAATACATTGCGACAAAAAGTTCGGTTCCAGGCTCGCTGAAGAAAGAGGACGCCGAAGGCGCTGCTGCTCGCACAGCAATGTCTGTAGATGTCGCAGCAGCCACGATGCAAATAGCGCAACCCAATTCTGAGCCACAAGAAAGTTCAAACACTCTGATTCCCGAATATCCGCACTCTAGTCCTCATAGAACTGAACAGATTAGCTCCCCTCCAAGTCAGAAGACAAGCCCGGAGAAAAAGCACAGATGCCCAGAATGCCCTCGTGCTTTCTCCCGGCGTTTCAATCTCCTAACGCACATGGATACACATGATTCAGAACGGCCTAAGCCATTCCCGTGCCCTTATTGCAAAAAGTCGTTTACTCGTAAGCATGACCTCAAGCGTCACCTTGATACCTTGCATGGGACAGATCCGACTGATACAAGTCGACATGCGACCTCCGTGATGAGAAAGAGTGGGCGCCGGAGAAACTCGGAGGATGAACCTGGCTTTGAATCTGAGGAGGCTGCGGACGATGATACGGACGATGAAACGGACGAATTGGAACATGATGGTCTCGACGAACGAACAAAGGATGATAACGCTTCATCGAAAGTCGAACCCATTCCGAAGTCTGCCATGATGGAGGACCAAGAGCAAATCGCACCTCAAACGCAAAGGCGAGTTGCCAGGAAGATGGTCGAGCCGACGCAAAAACCTTCCAATTCCCTTCATTACCCTCCAAATCAGTCAATGTTGGTTGAAAAGATGAAGATACAACCTTCAAATGAGGTCTTTGAGAAACGTCGTGCCGAAATAGCTTGCTTTCCTGCACGTTCAATTCCGCAGCGCTTACAACAGCGAACCCAACACGCGACAATTTCAACAGCAGACATGGAGCATCTAGATGAGCTTGTTAATCAAGGTCTGCTGTCGGCTACCCAGATTGCTAAGGTTCGATTCTTGGTGTTATGATCCTCGCATTCACAGTTGACTATCCGATAGCTAAGACGCGCTACATCCGATTCTCTTATGGTCACGGATCAAGGGGATGCCGCACAAGCTGCTACGATCTTGTCCAAAGCACACGAGACATTTAACGAAAATCAAACCCGAGAGGGAAAGAAGCGCAAGGGTGTAGATTCAGAGGGTTCCAATGGTACCAGTGATCTGAAGCGGAGGAAGATTGGCGTCGAGTCGATACTTGACTCAAAAGTTGGAAATAAAGCCAAGAAAGAGGGCGGTGAAGTAAGTGGCTTGATTCCGTAAAATGCGAATAACGCAATGAAACTTTTCGCAGTCTGAAAGAGGGCCCAACGGATTGTACAGGCGAGACGAGGATGGGCAACTCTATCCTGAAATAACTACGGAAGATCGCCTTCAGCCAATATGTTCTTCCCCTGCGAATCCCGCAACGAAAAGGACATCGAGTCCTATCTCTGCTGAGTTTACTGTTTCTGACGACGATGGCAGCGTGAACGATGATGACGCTGTGTCGCCCACGAAGGAGCATGAACAGAAGGAGATGAAGGGAATGGACACTGACGATGGATATTTCGGAAGTCCTGGACTGGGTGATGGAACCGTCATCGGACCGCCTACACAAGCGAATGATTCGTTTTCGGGAGCGTCCCCTGCCGCTAACAATAGAACTTTATCGATGAACCAGCCCGTATCCTCTTCTTCGTCTATCCCCGTCAGTCGCCCGCTCCCAAAAATGAACGAAGGAACTTTCCGCACCACTTTTTCGAAAGTCAAGGGCTCCCACCCTCAGAAACGTATGGCGGAGGACTCCGATGGGTCTGAGACAGAAGCACTTCTGGAGGACGACGAAATGGAGCAAATGAACCGACCCCGTGTGACCGTTAATCCAAAAGCACTTTGGCCGCCTAGGAGGCAAGTTGGTGGGGCTGCCAGTCGGAACTCTCAAACGGATGTCCATTTCGGCGAAAAAAAGCAAGAGGTTTCATTTGATGTTGCACACGCCACGACCACGTCTACTCCAAATGCGCAAAGGCCCATCGGTTCGCAGAGCGGTCAGATCAAGAACGTGGAGAGTATACCACATCCCCATTCAGAACTATCAAAAGTACGTCCACCTCAAGTACCACGAGACTTCTCTTTGGCTGCCAGTGTTGTTCAACGGGAGCGCGAAGCGACCCCTGGCTCGTCCAAAAGCGACGGGACAACGGAATCCGATCCATTTCTTACGAGAGACCTTGCTTCCCGTCTTCGTCGTGAAAGAAAGGGCAAAGGACGGGAGTCAACTTCGTCAACAGGGAGTATGGCGGTTGAAGACTCGAACAGGAGGAAATCGTTCGTAGGTTTCAAACCGCCTATACTGCCAGAATTCGATTTACGGAAGAGGACTTTGCGCCGTAGTGTCGGTGGCTCGTACTTCCAACCTGCCGAGGTTGATTCCAGAGCATTGATGAAGACCTCTCACACGTCGCCGTCTATGGCAAATCAACGTAGCATCCAAGACGTATCCATTACTTCTATCAGCCCTCGTTCCTCCTTTGGCCAAGCCTCGCCCTCAACATCCCCACCGGTTGCCCTGGATCTTGCTCTTGATTACCCTCCTCCAGATCTCCGCATCTCAAGGAAAGACCAATTCTTCGTTAATTGTGTCGGGATCCAGGTGATCATGCAAGAGATGGCAAAGAATCACGAAGTCACAGTAGATTGGGTGCGGACGGTATATCAGGAGTGCGGAGATTTGGAAGAGACAGATCGAGTTCTGGCGAGGATGAAGGATAGAATGGTTGAGGAGTTTGAAGCTGTGAAGGAAAGAAGATCATTCATATCGAGCTCTAACGATGCCGAATCAACTTCAAATACCCTACCAAAAACATTGTCCCGGAATTCAACGTTCAAGGAACCAAAGTTACTGAGAAAATCGACCTCTGCGAGAGAGCTAGATTTGTCAATCGTCGAGAACGTTTCGAGACGCTCGTCAACTGGTGGGCCCCGAAAATCGCTTAATTATACGCCGCTCGAACTGGATCCTGCTTTTGCTGCTCAACTGTCTAATGCTTACGCTCCTCCGAGCTCGTCGCGTGCTCAGAAGTATCTGAGGCATCGGAGAGCAAGCAGCAGTCCGCGAAAATCTGGTGAGGTGGATGACGAATCCAATATTTTCTTAGCAAACGATGGAGGCGTAAGCATAGAAGGAGGTAAGGAGGTACCGATGATGAATAGCGGTGAAGAAGTCGAGGTAGACAGCTCTCGAGAAGAGGAAGAAGTAGTTCATACCCTAACACCTGCCCCGGCTGCCCGAACTCAAACGCACATCATAGAGGGAGCAAACTCCCGGAACGATGTCATTCCGGATACTCGTCCACTTCCGATACCGCAAGGCAAGGGAGTCGTTGAGCTACGGAACACAGTCAGCCCGATGCCAGCTCCGAGAGCTTCGCGACGAAAACAAGAGCCAAAACCTGCACCTCTTGTCAAAGCGGCGGTTTCGTCTAAACATGTAGAACTGGAGAATCGGAAGGAGGATACCCCACAGGTAGACACAGAAGCTGAGTCCGAAGTTGAAGTTGAACCTGTTCGTGAAGGCTCAGTCGCATGGATGCCCCATACAAAGCCGACGTCACCTCGGAAACCGGAATCCTGGACGCCGGAGGAGGACAACATTCTGTTCAAAGGGGAGAAGGGACCAGCATTTGACGCGATCGTGAAGAAGAGGGGCAAGATCTCTGTCAAGCTTAGGATCTCATATTTGCATGAGGCGGAGATGTTTGATTGAGTTTGAATGTACACACTTCTTGTTCTTCAACAGTCTTTTGCGACTGGCTTGTTTCTTAATTTCAGTGACTTCATTCCTATGTTTTGGAAATATTGTTAATCGCTATTATCTGACATTGTGTACACTACATCTACAATTCTTCCAAGTCATTGATTGCTAATGATATTTTACTTGGTTCCGTTAAGTTATTTTAGGTAGACGCTTGGCGGGAGTAACGTTAAGCATCATAGCCTAACCGATTTCTTTCGACCTTCTCGCGTTCTAGACGTGCAATCTTGTCTTCCGCTACGCTAAGAATGTCATTCCATTCAACAAATAGTTCTGATAGTGCATCCATCTGTAAACCATAGTGTCCCCAAAGTGAGTAGCGAACTCTCAAGGGAAGTACGAAGAGACGAGACGTACACGAGTGGCGTACTGTCGAAGCACACTGGCGATCCGTTTTTCAAGTTCCAAAGCTGTTTGTATGTCTTCTTTATGAGCTTGGTTAAGTGTGTCAAGCCGGGGTTTAATGTCTTCGAATTCTATGCACGACTCGTGAGTTAAGGCCAATACATTAGGCTGATAGAGACACACCTGAAAGCTTTCCTGCCCCAAGCACTCCCCGTTTCTCGAGTACATCAATCTCGCGAAGATCCCTATCAGCAGATTTGATATCTGGTTCCATTTCGGATAGCAATGCGTCTAGTTCTTCTGTCGACATGGATGAGTACTCTGGTTGTGAGGAAGAGCCTGACAACGCGAAGGCGGGTGTTAGGATTTGAGCGTGCTGGTCATCTTGTTTGGGTGGTCCGATGAGATCCTCGTTCCAAAGTCTAATATGCATTGAACTCACTCACAGCGGTCCATAAGCTTCCGCAGCCCCTCATTCGCTTGAACAATCGTGTCCAGCCTCTTCTGAACATCCTCCGCCTTCCGAACTATGACTTCTGCACGTTCATCCTTCTCACCACTTCCTCTGCCGCCCTCTTTTCTTTGGGCCTCGCGAGTCGTTACATCGTGTTTGGCGCCAAAAAGAAGACACTCTAGCCAACGGATTCGCAGCTCGAGGGAAAGCTCAGGGTCAATAGACGCAGGCAACGAGGATGCATTGGGTGATGGTTTGAAGTTCGCGGTGCTCGTTGGGATGGGTACGGGGCTTGTTGGAGGCGTTGACGAGGTTGGAGATAACGCACGATACCTGACTGCATCACCGAGGAAGACACTGCCGAGAACGTTCATAATCGGTGGGATGAATGGAGTTTAAAGTCTTCGAGAATCATTGCGATGCAGCTCTGACTGACGGAATTGTAAGGTTGTTGTTGAACACCTTGCCGTTCTGGCGTCGATCATCACTGTCCCAAGTCCACTCTGTTCTGTCGTCGACGCTCTTTCTTCCTCCCACCACCTCACGTCCGTCTGCAAAGTTACGAGCCAGCTATGCCGGATTGAACTGAACTTCTCTAAACTTTTTGATATTGTTTACAACTTTATGCAGTTTGTTTTTCTATGAGACGTAAAGTTTCCGGGTGGTCCAAGTGTAAGCCGTACTTCCCAACAGATTTACCGGTCGCATGCTTCAAGACGGGCTGGAGCTACTTTCCGAGATGGAACGGTTCTCCGCATGTGGTTATCTTTGCATGGCTCTACCAATCATCGTCTCTTCTGATTCTCCATAGAGCACACACCCTCACTCATAAATCCCATGGTCGCATTGTTATTCTGCCCATGAAGGTAAAGCTATGTTCCCCTCTTCTCTTTTTGTCCCACATTGTGATTTGTATTGTGATTTCTTCGCAGAAGCAGGGTATAGACTTGGAGACATTGCGACTGAAACCTCAGATGCTATAAGAGAGCAGTCATTCATGTACGACCTTCATCCACTCACTTTATCTTTTATCTCGAACTTGAAGAAGCCCACCTCGAGCTGACTAGGCGCGGCTTTCTGCAGAACAGGGCGCTATCTATTCACTCAGCCACTACTTCACGATGCCAAGAAGGATTTTACCCAAAGCGGCTGCGATAGGTCGGCATCATGATCATGAAAACAGAATATCAGCTTCCATCTGACCGAAAGAGCCCTCTGAGCTTTTTGGCGACCGGAAATTCGAGCTCTGGTACACTTGATCTGCCCAGAGTCCTTGCTAGAGCGATCCGCGCCCCTGGCTGGCTCTGGCCAACTTCATGGATGTAAAGAAAATCCACCGGTTCAAATGACTCACAGTCTGTTGTCCGTCGAAAGGGAAAGTAAGGAATTTCTTAGCTGCTCAGGAGAGTGCGAAGTGATATTGCGTCAACGTTTTGTAGATACATCACTTATGATCACTGTACATAAGCACTCGACGATTGTTCATTTATTTCGGGCGAATGGAAAATTTATAGAGGGAATATTAATATATCTGCAATATCGTGAAGTTTCCCCTGCAGCGTAATTTAAATTTAGGGCGAAAAAGTTGTGCAAAGTGTTTATATGAAAACCAGTCGGAAAGACGTTGCAGCGATAAAGCATGATTATAAAGGCAGGAGGTTGCTACTTTCCCTTCCTTACCGTACTTTTCTTTTGAAGAGGAGAGATTACTCCCCACAAACAATACCCAAGAGACGCAAACCCCTAGTCATTCCACAGCCGCTCTGCGATGCCCGAGGAACACCTTGTTTCCGACAACGTAACGGAAGCAAAAGAAGAGCTCAGGGTAAAGTGGACCGAGCATGAGAAGTACCTTGAAGTCGTGGCCCGGGCTCTGAACGAGAAAATGGTTAATAATGAGAAGAGGCGCAAGGACCAGCAGGAAGAGCTCCTCCGCAAGGATCCGCAGCTTGATGAAGAGTTCCAAAGGAAGGGGTATTTACAGATTCCGTATGATCGAAACAAGGCGAACAACAAGAGAGCATTGGATGCTTATATAAGAGAGTTGGAAGGTAACCGACTATCGTTCTTGAAGGAGAATCGCCATTTATTCGACCGTCTCAGACCGGCTTTCGTAGGGATGCTCTCGCATTCGGAACCCGATATATCTGATCCTCTAGACAAAGCCCTCGTTTTCCTGTTTTACAGTTATCTCCTCGAGGAAGCAACGAGGTCGCATACTGAATGCCTTTCGGCCTCAGGTGGGATCAAGAAGATATCTGTGTTGCTCGAGGAATTCAATGTCAGACACAAGATCTTCTGGTATTACACGAAACCCTTTTCCGACGAGCTTGGACGGCTATTGGAAATGGAGAGTAAATTTAGTGACAAAAATACTTCTCTGAAAGGTAATATTAATGAACCTGGAGGCCGTAAGCCAGTTGGCGCTATGGTGGCGGGTGAATCGGCTCTTTCCGGGCTACGGTTGAAGGAAACGGAATCGAAAGCGGAGCCAGAGGAAGAAGAGGAGAGTGTGACGGACATCATACCAAAGCACAACACCAAGAAACACGCTCTTGAAAGAATATTGAGAAATGCTCGCATAGATCTGCGGAAAATGGCCAAAGTTGTCGAGGTATTGACCAAGCAGTTTCTCAGTCAGGTGGAGAAGGAGATGGATCGAACTGGGATTACCGAGGCACAGAAAACGCGTTTTCAGATGATGAGAGAACAGGCGCGAGCCGAAACCCATTCGACTGTTGACCGAGATCACGGGGAGAAACGCAGACTTGATGGATCAGGGAGCTCCCAGTCAGAGCCTGATTTTAAGCGACTTACGATACCTCGGAAAATAGGGAGTCAATGACGTAGAAGCCGCTGGAGAAGCAACAACTTGAATTTAATTTGAGTAAGTACCAGTGCGCCTAATGTCATCATATGAAGTTAAATCGTACTCACGAGAGTATATCAGCCAATATACTACTCATGTAACATCCTCCCGACTTCCCGCTGTTGATATAGAAAGATGCTGGCCATGCGGCACAGGTTTTTGGTACTGCACTACATTTAAGTTTGAGATCGTTACGTTGAAAAGGCAGTCCACACTTTCGTCAAATGACAAGAGTTTCACGTCTTAGAACGTCATATTTATCAGTCTACATTGTTCCTAAAAATGAGCATGACATTCCACTTGTGAGCATTTGAGACCTAATGGACTCAATCAAAGGACTTGCACCACGCACCAATAGTTCATCACCTTTTGCCAATGTTTCGTCAATTCGACGCATTGACTTCGTCACGTCTCGCCGAAGTCCTCTATGGCCACGCGTCGAAAACACTGAGCTTGAACTGATCACAGTGCCAGAATAGGGATCTTTTAACGATGACGGAAGAACACGCTAAGGTAGATATGACTCTTCAGTGGTTATAATTAAAGTATCCGACAATAAATTTCTTGTACCTGTAGGAACGGTGACCGCATGCACCCTACGACATTTCGACCTCCATTTCATCACTTAATATTTCTCCACCGAGCTCACCCATCTCTCCGAGTGTTTGTTGAAAGAGCTCGTTGAAAGATTGACTGAGACCAAGGCTCTCCAGGACGGCTTCCATGTCAGTTTGCCGTTGCTCCCCGCCATTTTCCGTCTCAGGTGGTGCGTTTCGTTGCGTAGAGCTGGTAATGTCAAGATTTTCCAACCATTCTTCTAAAGCAGACATGGCAGACATGATTATGCTACGGAGCCTCGTCCTGTCAGTTTGACTAACAGCGCACCGGTTCTGATGCGACGAGTCGATGTCGAGAGATAGATCATATTCCACGTCAACTCCTTCGCGAAGACCAGTGTCCCAAACTTGAGACCGCAGCACTGTTGTCCAGCCTCGATCCAGGTCGTCCAGCCAGTCGAGGAGTTCTCGGAGAACTGATACACTTGGTGGATAATTCGGAATCGAACCGAGAGTTTCACTGCTGAAGCGAAGAAGGAAAGCGGCGCGCAAAGATTCCTGTTGTGCAACAGGTGGGATCTGGAGTATTAAGGATAGAAGTATGTGTGATTTTCCGAGATATGTCTCCAGAGTAGGAAGGTTCGTCGAAGAGTGGTTTCTGCAATGATATACCACTATTAGGCGAGTCGAGTTATAAAGCATATCAAAATAAAGCACCTCTTTTTATAGTTTCTTGTCAGATCCATGAACGCCTCTTCGATAAATTCTGTGATTTTGCGTTCCTGAAGCTTTGTCAAGAGCTTTGTCGACCTCGAGCTCGGTGGAGGACTTGATACTTGCGTATCCGCGACCATGGTGGACTTGATTAGAAACTTGGAGACGAAGTCAATGAGTAACTAACGTAGCAAACATCTTTCCCACGAATACAAATCTGAAATTACATAATGTTTAACGCGACTTGTCCTTGCCCCGTGCCATTGCGAAGCGCCAGCGGCTGCATCTTTCTCTCCTTCCTCCACCGTCCTTCCCTTCCCGAATCACAAAATGTCGCAGCAATGGGGTGGAGGCCAACCAGGCTTTCAGTATCCTATGCAAACAGGATTTCAGGCCAATCCTGGCCAGTTTCAGCAGGGCTTTGGCCAAGGTATAGCTCCGCAGCCGACCGGATTTCCAGGTCAGCGTCCACCTTTTCAGCAGCCCCAGCAGACCGGCTTTCCTGGAATGGGAAGCATTCAGCCCCAGCAGACTGGATTTCCAGGAGCTGGAAGTGGTTTTCAAAACCAACCTCCACCGCCTGTACCGCCTATACCCAACAACTTTGGCGGGTCAGGGTTTGGAGGCGGCTTTCAGCAACAGCAGCATCGCGCACCGCCCCCGCTACCTCCCCAACGCAATTTTATGAACGCGACTCCAGGCGGACTGGCACCCCAAATGACGGGATACCCAGGAGCTGCATCTCCTCTTGTGCCCCAGGTCACTGGCTACGTCGACCCGCGACTGCAAATGATGTCAACGTCCTTCATGCCCGCGAATCCTTCGGTACCTTTCTCTGGCGGCGCACCCCAGTTCCAAGGAATACCAAATGCCCAACCGGGGACTTCTCTGCATCAAAATATACAGCAGTATAACCAGGATACGTCGACACCAAATATCAACTGGACTCTGAGTCGGGCGGAGAAGAAGAATTACGATCAAATATTCAGGGCGTGGGATGCACAGGGAACCGGATTCATTAGCGGACAGATGGCGTTGGAGGTTTTTGGCCAAAGTGGATTGGACAAGAACTCGCTGGCAAAGATTTGGTATGTCTTATGGGTTAGGATTTTTTTGCTATGACGCGTGTTGAGACTTGTAATTTAACAGGGCGCTCGCTGATGGTGATAACCGAGGCAAGCTCAATTTGGCTGAATTCCACGTTGCAATGGCTTTAATTTACAGAAGTAAGCTTTGAGACTGCATATGACATCAATATGACTGCTGACAGGTCCAAAGAGCTCAACGGCGTGGAGATTCCGGACCAATTACCCGCCGAGTTGGTACCGCCGTCCTCGCGCGATCTGGACACCTCCGTCAACTTCCTCAAAGACATTTTAAAGCACGACACATCCCGACCAGGCTCTGCTGCGAGTGGTGATGCAGTCTCTCGCAGCAAAATTCGCTCCTTCAATGACACATCTGCTCCTGGTGCTGGTGGTCGGAAAGATGGGACAGTCTACCGACATACTGAAGATGACGATAATGGCGCGTATTATAAGAGCAATAGGAGACATATCGACCGACGAGACGTTCGTGTTGGCAATGAATCACCCGGAGACGATCTCGAGAGTATGCGACGGAAGCTTGAGAACGCCGCAAACTTGTTGGATCGAAGCAAGGAGGAGCAGGAGAGCCGAACTAGGGAAGACGAGGATCTGGAACGCGAGATGGAAGATCTACGCTATCGCGTAAAGCGCATTCAAGAAGACCTTGAATATGTTTCTCGTGGACCCCGGACCAGCGGCAAGGACGAGGAACGTCGCAAACTTGAACGCGACCTTATGCATCTTATGCACGACCGTATTCCCGACGTGCAGAAAAGGCAGGAAGATCGGGAACGAAGGAAGGAACGAGAGAAGCGAGACTGGAATCGGGAAAGGGACAGACGCAACGAAAGATCAGGTCGATATGACGAACGTAGTTACGACAGCGGATATTCAAGAGGGACGCATGACCGTGACTATGATCGTGACCGGGACTACGATCGTGATTACCAGGATAGAGATAGGGAATACGACCGCGACCGTGACAGGGATCGTGATGATGACCGTTATGGACGGGGCAGAGGCTTTGACGACCGCGACCGTCCGTATGGCAGGGACAGGGATCGTCCCCGTAGTCCACCGACCAATGCTCGCTCACCACCTCCACCTCCGCCTGCCCCAACGACGTCCCTTAATAATCCACCTCCGGCACCAAAACCGACGGCTTCCCCCGCTCCAGTAACGAAGAGTATGTCTGCTGAGGAACGTCAGGCTTACATTCGGGAGCAGGCTGAGCGGAAGTTACGAGAACGGATGCTTGCTTTGGGCGTAGTGTCACCTGCGCCGGCTAATAATACCACTGCCTCACCTACTGTGGATACTAGCGTGGAGGATCGCTTGGCTCAAGAGAAGAAGGAAGCTGAAGAAAAGGCGCTTCAATCTGAGAGAGCGGCTGAAGAACGTGAACGTGCGAGACGCGAACGACTAGATGCTGAAAGAGCATTGAAAGGAGGACGGGATACACCAATCAGTCCTGCTCCTACTGCGCCGCCGGCTTCGAAACCTACATCGTCGCCTATACCTACGCCCATTGTGACATCAAAGCCTCCTCCTCCTGTTCAGAAACGTGGCCCCGCTCCCCCGCCTCCCATAAAACGCGGTCAAGCTCCAAAACCGCCAGTTGCATCTGCTGTTCTGCCAGCTTCTCAAGCTGTAACTCCGCCTCAAATTCAGCCACCCGTCCCCGAGACTGATCCTGAGGAACAACTCATTCGAGAAAGGGAAGAACGTTTACGCCTTCAACGTGAAGAACGCGCTGCGCGTCTTCGACAGCTTGAAAAGGAGGAGGAAGAGGCCCGTTTGGCGGAAGAGCAATTCGAGGCTCGGAGACGTGCTTTTAGATCTCCTTCTACGAAGCCCGAAGACTCACCGTCCTCTACCATTCCTCCTACGCCACCGGCAGTGCAATCACCACCTCAGCTGGTCATGTCCCCACCGCCGCCTCCCCCTCCACCAGCTGCCCCACCAGCAGTAGCTCCACCTGTACAGGAGGCTTCAGTCGTAGCTCAGCCCTCTTCGACGCCAAGTGAGAAGACAAACACGAACCCATTCAACAAGTTAATGAACCAAGGCAATGGCTCATCAACGAGTCCAGCTCCTACTTCAGGTTCAGGTTTTAACCCGTTCTTCAAGCCCTCTCAACCTCCAGCTGCACCACCCCCTCCCGTTACATCTCCACCTGTATCTCGCAGTCCAGCCCCTCCGGCCATAAGCACGAGTTACAACACGGCACCTGCTGACGATGACGAAGACTGGGGCGAAGCGAAAGAAATTGAAGATGAAGATAGTAGTGATGATGAGATCATGTCTTCACGCCAGCAGCGGGACAAACTCGCTCAGCAGATCTTCGGCGGTGGACTATCCAGGCCTCAATCTGCCGCTGCGAATTCGACCTCTCACCCTCAATCACAGCCACAAACGCCAGCGCCCATGTCGGCACCTCCCGCACCTGCCCCTCCACCACCGCCTCCTATGGGTCAGCAGCAAGCAGACATGATGGGTGCTCCTCCTGCTCCACCGCCTCCCATGGCACCCCCTGTACCAATGGCACCACCTGCAGCCGCAGCAGCCCAAGTACCAGCTGTACCTGGAGACAGAAGCGCGTTATTGAGCTCAATCGCATCTGGAGCTAAATTGAGAAAGACGGTTACGAATGACAGGAGCGCTGTTCAAGTATCTGGAAGCGTTGTAGGTGATGCAGCTCCTCCAGCTCATATCAACGCTGCACCTCGTGCTCCGTCTCCTGAATTGCCTGTTCCTTTGTCTATGGGTCACAGCGAAAGGTTAGACAGCGAAACGTCGCGTAGGCAGTCTGTGGATTGGTATGCAGGACTTGCTGCTGATCAAGGCAAATTGTCGCCGTTGCCAACAACAGTAGAAGAGAAGGAAGATGATATGCCGGAAGACGTTTCCGTTCCGGCTATTCAAGTGCAGGAAGCACCGGCTGAAGAAGTTCCTGATGCTATGGAAGACGTTGACAGATCGAAGGGTTCGGATCTATTTTCTTGCCATTTTTTTTTTGCAGGAATTGACATTATTTTCTAGAGTATCGTGTTCGCACATTGTACCCGTATGAGGGCCAACGTCCTGAAGATTTATGTAAGTGACTATAGCTTCTTGCTCGAGGCAGATTCGCTAACGTATGGTTCACTAGCTTTTGCGGAGAATGTTATTCTGACAGCTAATCCATCGAAGTCCGGAGGTGCGTGGTGGTACGGCATTGCCGAGAAGGAACGAAAGTCTGGTTTTTTCCCAAGCACTTACGTGCAAGAACTGGAAATGAGTAAGCATCTCCAAATACTTACAGACGCTCCCCAGCTGACAGCAATTTTTAGTCAGAGCCAAAGCACTGTATTCTTATGAAGGCGGGAATGCCGATGAGCTGCCTTTCGTGGAGGGAGATGTGCTTACTATCGTTGACCGCTCCGAGAGTGATTGGTGGAAGACAGAGCAAGGAGGTGTAATATTTATCGTGCCCGCAGCGTATCTGGAAGTTATCGAGGGTTAGTCACGGACATTAATTTAGATTCCCCGCTTTCTTGAGTCATTCCTTTTTCTGCAAATACCGGAAGTCGTAGACTGAAGCGTGGTTCTTTTTTCTCCCCTTTTTAAACATGTATGATGACCAAATCTTTGAAACTCAATCATCAATAAATGAAACTGCGTTCGTTTTCGATTAAATCACCATGCGTGTTCTATGCGCGCTTCTGTACATTCAGGCGGGGGAGGCATGCATGAAGACGGCATCTTCAGATCGGGAAGAGATAAAGAAGACGGCACAAAAGAAGTGGTGACGCATGGATCTAATGCAGTAACGAGCCCTAGCCGACCTTTTTTATCCAACATGGATATGTACTCCGACACTCTTTCATCCACCATGTCCATCGATCAGCAACAGCTAGAAAATCAGCGATTTTCGACTTCTGATGATGATGCATCTGACGAAGAGTACCACTCGTTCGAATCGAGCGATGAGGAAGATGGGCATGAAAGGCCACACGCTTCGGCTTCGGGAAACGGATACCGGACAGATGAAGAACGAAAAAGGGAACTGGAGGCACGTGAAGAGGAGCGCCTTCGAGTTTTGGAGGCCGCTGGAATTCTGGATAAAAGAAGTACCCTAGACAACGAAAATGGTGGTTCAATACCTCCAGCGCCTCCAATTAGAAGGCGGTCAACCACCACAAGACGACGCAGGGTCCCTCCAGAGGCGCCCCATGCCCATCGCCTTTCAGTCGCGTCTGTGCCCTCGCTAAGAACATCGTTCGAGAAAGGTCTTCCTGAGACGCCCTCCTCCACGTTGCTCGTAGACGATGCTTTTGATCGTTACGAAGCATACCGCCAAAAACAAAACTACCGTCTTTCAGTTTCGTCTTTTGATACTAGCCCACCTTCACCTGGGTCGTCGACTTTCCCTCCTTCAATATCACAAACCTCATCTATCAGTCGTGATGCACGGGATCGTGAACCTGGAGAAGAAAGACGCCACTCGCATTTTTTGAACTTCTTATCAAGAAGCAAGACGCCGACAGGTGAGGGCAGTTCTGAAAGGCCGAGACTGCAGATCTCGGGACCAATAGGACTTGTCGCCGTAAATCCTGGCGATTATAGCTCGGAGGCTCATGAAAGCGGGACCACTTTCGGCTCGGTGGGTCGTTACTTTGCTTCTTACTATGAAAAAAGAGTTTACATGTCTACATTACAGTCGTGGGCAAGCTTGATCAGTCAAGATACACTTGCTGGGATACCTGTGGCCGAACGGAAACGGCAGGAGGCAATTTTTGAGCTGATCAACACGGAAGCGGCTTATGTCAGGGACTTACAGCTGATCGTAGAGGTGAGCCTTTATTGTTTACAAAGACAAAGGCTCTTGAGCTCATTCCGGTCAGGTATTTTACTCTAGTCTGCTCACACTGCTTACTGAGAAAGAAGTCACCGTTGTCTTTGCAAATATCGAAGATCTTCTACTTATCAATACAGTGCGTTTGTTCGACTTAGACTTGATCGCTAACGCAAACACTATATCAGACTTTCTTGAGCTCCTTGGAGGAACGTCAAAAGGAATGCCGACTTTACATTGATCATGTTGGTGACCTGTTACAGCAACACATGAGCGGTATGGATGTATATTCGGTAAGAGAATACGTTATAAAACGGATTTGTGACCTGAGATGCGTCGGATACAGGAATATTGCATTAATCAAGGCAATGCCATCAAGATCCTGCAGTCTATCCGTGACAGCAGACCAGAGCTTGCAGCTCATCTTTCAGTGAGTCTTCGTATCTGATTGTTGTAGAGCTTCAGTTTGATCTTCGAAACAGCAATTACGTGAGAATAATCCAACGGTCCGAAGTCTTGACCTCTCAAGCTATCTACTTGAACCTAGTTCGTAATTCCTCAGTAATTTTTGTAGAACTACGTTTTGACACTATCAGCAGTGCAACGCATAACAAGATACCCGCTTTTGTTGCGTCAAGTCATGAACCACTCCGAGAACGAGGATGACAGACGACTAATTGGAGAAGCTCTTCAATCAGTTGAACGCGTGCTTAATTTGATCAATGAGGCTATACGTGAACAAGAAGGCCGTGCGCGGTTAGAGGAAGTGTCAAAGAACCTTTACGTTGGTCAAGGGTGAGTTGCATTTATCTTTCTTCTTTGAAATGTAGAAGGTCTTACGCAACGCTCCGCTGTCAGACGGTTGGACCTAGCCAAGAGTACTGGATACATGGGCCCGAGAAAGCTGGTTCGAGAAGGGATGTTGTTGAAGTACAAGAGTGGCAGGAAGCTTCGTGCTTTCTTATGTAACGATATGCTTGTTCTCACGGATGAAGGTGTTTCCCGCCTATACAAAATGGTACCTTACGCATTTTTTTCCATCCATATGATTATCATTGAATATAAATCCTAGCCTATCCAACTGAATCAGGTAGAGGCAAAGGAGCACCCAGGGAAAGGTCCGTCCGTCTCATCTTCTTGCCTAATGCCGAACTAATCGTTTTCTTTTAGATGAACTTGGGTTTCAGCTCGTATTTGCGTACCCCCGAGGAGGCGAAGCCATGGCCTTCAAAGCTACTTCCGCGAGAGAATGTCAGAGCTGGGTCAAAGATATCCAAAGGGCAACCAAAAAGGCGCGCGACCTCGAACGCCGAGCCGCTCGTGCGGCTATCGCCGCCAAGCGCTAGTCGGCCGTTACCAACACGCTTTTATCCACATTCATATATTGCATATTTATTTTTGGACTCTTTTCATCAGGATTTTTTTTTCACGTTGAGTGTCAATCAATGCAGGACAAGTTTTCATGTTTTGAACTCATCACTTTAAGAGAGGAAAATTTCCTCCGCCTACTTTCATTCGTATTTCTTTTCAGCGTACGCGCGATCAATCCATTCCCACCGTTCTTGAATTTGTCAGAGTGTCTGCCAGAGTGTTACGTTTTTCAAATACAAATTCATCAATGTTCAGGGAAAACTCGCTCTTCAAGGCTATTCGTTTCATCAGGTAGAACAACCGCGGGATCGATGCCGGAACTTTCCAACCTTCGGAAGTTACATGTGTCAGACCACTGGCAGGTGAGCTCGATCATCATAACTTTCCACAAAGATGGGCATTAATTTTCAGGGATATCCTGTATTGTCAGGAGAGTCAATATGTCACGTCAAGTATCAGAATCAGCTACTCTTGGATTGGCTTGATAGCTTTTGGAGGATTTACATGTTTGGGAAGAAAATATGACTTCCTCGGCTGCCGAGCACGTTCATTATTAGCGTCAAAATGATCTTTCGCGCGTGCATATAAATGCTTGCGAATTATCAATACTGACGATTTTATCGCCTTACCTCCATTTCTCTCCTCCCTATGAGTTTTTCATGGGTTTTTGACTGCAGTTTTCTTTGGTTAATGTGCTTTTTCTCAGCATTTTTCGTACCTAGCTTCGCAGGGAACATAACCATCGACGATCAATTTGGTGATCCGTTAACCGGTCAACAAATCATTTATAGTCCCCCCGAGGCTTGGAAGCGTGGTCAAAATTGTACATCTTGCTCGGCCAAAGCCTCCCCAGCTCAGAGTGCTTACATGGGGACATGGATGGACGCATCGTTCAACCCGATTGGCGGCCTGGATAATACAGTTCCAGGCCAAATAGTTTCTGCCAGTGTTCCATTTATCGGTGAGCGAGTTTTCGATTTCATTGGGCACGATAATGAGTCAACGGTGGCGACGAAAGGTCACTCTGTTTATGTTTCAGTGATCATTACGGGCTCGAGTATCTTTCCAGATGGCAATTCAGACTATGCCTTCCTCATCGACAATAATGTGATGAGCGTTTTCCAACAGCCCCCTGACGGAGATCCCACCTATCATTTCAATCAGATCGTGTTTGCGCATACCGGCCTCGACGATACTTTACACGTCTTTTCCCTCGAATCTGGGCATATGGGTAGGACGTCACTTGTCCTGCTCGATGCTATCATTTACACGTTTGTTCTTCGATCACTATCGTGGTAGAGTGATCGTGTTCGACAATTCTGATTTTGGCCTTGACCTTTCAGGCAGGGGGATAGCGCAACGAGTTCCCGTGTTTCTGGTACAACCAATTCCACGCAAAGCAGTACATCTGAAGCAAAGGAAATGGGCTTCCGGATGCCAGTCATCGTTGGACCCATTGTTGGTGCTCTAACGCTCGTTGGTATCATTGGAACAATCTTCTTCCTCCTAAATCGGCGACAGAGACAGCAGCAAGGGATCCTGGCGATAACCCCCAACAATCTAATCGAAATTCCCTCGAATCGTCGCGCGATAACGTCTCTTCTGAAAGATCACGCAGACACTGTAGCAAACCAGACTTCGTAAGTTCGATAGAAATAGAGAATAAGACAGAAACGTCTCTGATATATTTTAGTCATGCAACTCCTACGATTCCAAGTCCAGCATCACACGTCCAGGCAACGGCGACGGCAATGGAAGCTACGGAATCAAATGTCCCGACCAATAGTCATTTGACGAACATCGAAACTTGTCATCGAATACGAAGGAGTCCTAGACAGCCATCTGATTCCTCTGAACTCCCACCACCCTATATGAAAAGTAATAATTAACTTTCGATTCGTTTCGCGTAATATTTTCAAGATGACGAACCAATAGAATCGGCTGAATGACGAGCAGTCTGATGCGAACTCATGATTGTTGTATTGCTGAAGCTACTAGCTGCGAGATTGATACTGGAATTGGCCTCTCCGACTAGTTTTCCAAGCATCGCACAGGTTAACTTCAACCCTTAGCATAGCTGCGCGAGGACAACGCAGAACAGATACAGCTTTGTGTACATCAACCCCGACTATTGCCCATTCTAAATCGGGTTAGAGCTACTTTCGGAAAGTCTACCCGAACGGGAAAGGAAGATACGTTCCTTGGCGGTCGGAGTCAATTGGGTATCGACGTCAAAGATCTTTTGGTCCGCACATATAAAACCTGTCATGCTCAGACTTACAACGACTCTCTTCCCTCTTCCTTCTTCTCTCTCAGCCCATCATGAATCCTCCATGGACTCTCCATGACTATAAACTTCTATGGTTATTATGCACCTTTGCAACATTATACGTACCTTGTTTTGGAGGAAACATAACCATCGATGATCAATTGGGTGATCCATCTACAGGTCAATTCATCTCCTACAATCCACCTGGGGCTTGGGAACCAGGCCAGAATTGTACAGCCTGCACGGCCCGTCCCAGTCCAGCGCAGGATGCATACATGGGGACGTGGATGGACGCGTCGTTCAACCCAAATGGCACCGCGACTAACTCGGTGCCTGGACAAGTAATCTCAGCGAGCGTCCCGTTTGTCGGTGAGCGGCAAGTCTTGGCCCCGGCCGCTCCTGGGCGTGGCAATGGGCTGAGCTAACATCAGTGATCAAAGGTACTGCTGTTTATGTTTCGGTGATTGTTACCGGCTCGAGTAGTTCTCCCGATGGGCAGTCAGATTATACTTTCCTTGTTGACAATAACGTCATGGGCGTGTTTCAAAAGCCGCCTAACGGCGACCCCACCTATCTTTTCAATCAGATCATCTTTGGGAAAACCGGTCTCGAAAATCGTTTGCACACATTGTCTATAGAATCTGGGAATGCGGGAAAGAAATCTTTGATTCTTCTTGATGCTATCATCTATACGTGCGTTCTTTGATTATTATCGTCGTATCAACGCCATAAGGGTACGCTTCTAATTTCGATGCTGCAGGCAGGGCGATAATGGGACGAGTTCGAGTGCTTCTAGCGTACCCAGCTCAACGCAAGCCAGCACGATAGAATCCAAGGGAACAGGAACACATACTGCGGTCATCGTTGGGCTGATTATTGGTGCACTTGCGCTCGTTGGTATTGTTGGAACGGTCATATTCTTTCTATGTCGACGACGGAGACGGTATCAAGGAGTCACGGCAATTGACCATAACGACCTTATCGAAAACTCCTCGGATTCTCGAACGACGATATCTTTACTGAATCCAACCGTGGGCATTATACAGAACCAAAGTTATTCCTCGTACGTTAGCTTTGGTCAGATTGCCAAATGATGCAAAAACAGTCCTGACCTATTTTAGTCAACCATCCTCTACGATTCCAACCTCAGTATCATCTCGAGTCCTACCGGCGACAACGGCTGCGACAACTGCGACGCCGATATCAAATGCTCCAACTGATGGTCACAGGACGAACACTGAAGTCTCTTATCGACAACGAATGGGTCCGAGGCGGCTACCTATACCTCCTGTACTCCCACCACCTTACTCTAAAACTGATGTTAGCCAGTAGTGCATACTGTATGGCTGGTCTTGATTGTATTGTATGAGCTTGCCTGAATGATATGCGACTTGACACCAATTCATGGCCCGAGTATCGTTGTTGTCGCCCTTTGTCGAGTTGGTCAAAATGACATGAGTTTGATTGGATATTGTCGTGTAAGTTTACATGTAGGCTCGCCGTGTACAAATGTTACGTAATCCGAAAATGTATCGTCTCCGCTGTGGTTGCTGCCGAAAGCCAGTCACTACGCTGATGGTATTGACCCAAGTGTTAGTACCAGGAGACCTTCATTTGACAATCACTTCGATAAGCTGTTATCACGTCCATATGCTTGGATGAGGAGAGCACTTACTTTAAGCGCGCTATCGTGGCCTTTCCTAGAGCTCATCCGAGTCGGCGCCTCGTCGTTTGGACCGCATCTTCGGCTCTTGCTTCTGCACGTTCTGCACACCCTCTATCGACTTCACTACCCGCTCAATCTCATCGCCAGACTGTTGCCAGATGTCGTTTGGGACCTTAAGAAGCGCCACGTCGCTAAGCGAGCCCACGGGTCCTTCGTGTACAACATTTTCGTAACGGTTCAGTACTGAGGGAAGACTTTGCGAGATGAAGGACGACGTAGGATCGAATGACACAGCAAGATAGATATTGGATGCGTAATCCAGAGCTGTTCCTGCCATCATGTATGCGCCACGATGCCTTGTAATTTCGGACGACGCAGCTAGATGCGGAGAGATGTGCACACGTCGGTTACGGGCGGAGGACAAGTTTCGGGTCCCTCTTGGGATCAACGCGCTGGGTACTCTGGCGGCAAATCACACGTGGTGAAACCATCACTGCATCACTGTTTCGGCGCTTTCGTTGTTTTTAATGACTCGGAATACATCAAGCGCTTTTGTCTGACTGACTATGGATGTCGGAAATCCGACATCTATAACGATTGAGGTGCGCGTTTCCCAACACTCTCGTACTTGATCGATGCTAAAGAAAAAAGTTTCGATTTAGAAGCACATGTTTGTGCTCGACAGTGTCGACACCAGTATTAGTTGCATTGACTGATTGAGACGAACAGTGGCTAGTCTTCTCGTGGAAGATGGATTGCAAACCGGCTCACATGAGCGCTGCCCGAACTGACCGTTGCACTGACAGGCGGACGCATCTTGATAAGTGATCTCAATGGAAACCGCTTTACACCGAGTCTTTCCTGTTGTATTTCCCTTCCATAAACAACCACGACCTCCTGCGCTGTGCGCTTCAACTTTCCCCCTATCTTATCCTTCCAAATGCTCGACCGTCCTTGTCCTTACCCTCCTTGTTATTGACTGCGCATGCTATCGACTGTTATTGCTCTTTTTTTTCTTGCGATACTTTTATTGCCTGGAGTTCACGCAGGAGGAAATGTTACTATCGATGATCAGCTAGGCGACCCGCTGACGGGGCAAAAGATCTCTTATGACCCTCCCGGCGCATGGAAAGCAGGACAGACATGCTCAGACTGTACCGCTAGACCACAGCCTGCAAGTAATGCCTACTCTGGCACATGGATGGATTCTTCATTCAACCCAGAGGGTACCACAACGAATGCATTTCCTGGTCAAATAGTCTCAGCGACTGTTCCATTTGTCGGTGAGCGTGGAATGATTTTTTGCGACGAATGCAGTCTAACAAACGTTTCTCTCTCTCTCTTTAAGGCACGGCTGTCTACGTCTCAGTGATCTTGACTGGTTCAAGCTCGTCCCCGGACGGGAACTCAGACTATACCTTCAAAATAGACAATCAGACGATGGGGGTCTTTCAGAAAGCTCCTGACAACGACGCAAGCTACATCTTCAATAAGTTTATTTTCGGGTACACCGGTCTTGAGAATAGGCTGCATACCCTGGCCATCGAGTCGGGCCATGCGGGTAAAAAGTCATTAGTACTGCTGGACTCGGTCATCTATACGTATGTTCATCATCTTTCTTTGATTGTGTCATGATGAGTTGGATTTAATCCGTATGCCATAGTCAAGAAGACGACGAAAGCGCGCCTATTTCGATTCCGACTCCGACCAGCGCCGCGGAGTCCAGCCAAACGTCAATGACACACAGTAAGACCAACGTCGGACTCATTGTGGGCGTAGTGATCGGGGTACTCGCATTCCTTGGAATTTTCTGCATTGCGTCTCTCTTCCTATGGCGGCGCAAGCGGCGAAGATTCAATTCGCATCCGGATCTTCTGGCTTCGCCGCAGTTTCTAGCGCATCCCTATCCGATCAGTGCTGAGCCTGCGGCTGTCTATCGAGGTCGAGGACCCCATACCAAGTATGTTTTATATTCCCTTTCTTCTCACATTACACATTCTAAGCACGATCGATTAGTCGAAGTCCCGAAAGTGTGAGCACTGTGCTAGACCTGGAATATCATCGTTCAGGCTACTACGGAGGGTCGGAACTCGGGACAAGTGTATACGGTCCTGAGTCGACTTTCATGTCTATGACTGAATCAGAAGTTAGTCGACCAGCACTTCCTCCTATATATTCGGAGAAGAGGTGACCATTGGATATTATTTGGGCATTGGTGCCTTATTAGATTGGAGATCAAGGACTAGAGCAAGCAATAAAGTCGGACTATATGTAAATTTGGAAAGCATGTACTTTAGGAAGCAAAGGATTCTAATGTGTATCATTTTATCAGACAAGCATTCGTTTGTATTCTCGTTGGAGACGCTGAGAACGCTTATGCATCCTTTGACCTACAGCCATTTTAGCGACGGAAATCCAGCTTTAGGCTGTGATAAGTCAAATAAATAAACAAAGCCATAATAATGCGAATATGCCTAAATTTATAGATAAAATCACTACTACAGTATTATTCGCACATGACCGGAAACACACGAGACACGAAGCATTCAACATGATAAAGCCTCTACAAGCCATGTATCCTACTTCCGCTGCACGTTAGTCTGTACACCAAAAAGCTGCTTAGTTGGAGGATGCAACTGAAAAAAGGAAAGACTTACAATACGTGCATACTTATTAAAGTCCACAGAAGGACGTGTCGACCTGCGTTGCCGTAACTTGGACGGATCCTATGTCGACCCCTGCCTGTCCGGCAATCGCAAGCATTGACTCCCTAGAGAGAACAAAACCGTCGCCTGCCGCATCGACGCCGGTGAAGTAAATTGTCTCCAAGCCGGAATTAGGGACGCTGATCTCCCAGCATGAGCCACACTGGGCGGAAGCTGAGTTTGCTATATGGGAAGTGCCTCCGATGTTGGGGAAGGAAGGGATGTTGGAGAACTTGGGGAAGCGCGGGGAAAGTTGGGCACCGCAGGAGGTGCCAATAGTGTTGGAATCTGGGTTGTCGTAGAGGGTGTCCCATGTTGCGCGTTCCGTCGCGGTTTGTGCAGAGACGGACGCAGCGATGGCGGCGAAGAGAGAAACAAGAGTGAAGGATTTCATACTGAGTAGAACGAGAAGATAGTTAGGCAGAGGTTTGACTGAGAATTGAATTGAGAGCGAGGTGCTTTATCTAGTGCATTATGATCAAAATGACATTACCTTTATACTATTCTGATAATGCATGTAGAATTTGAGCTTCGACAATTCGGAGTAAAACGCGGGCTTCAGGTGCCGGAGCTGGTACTGGGGCAGTCCTTGCAGAACGGCACACTTCTGCGCTCAACCAGTGCGCTAAGACCCCATGACACGTCCAATATTCAAGAGGGGCAACATGAAACGTTGACGAAGAGATTCAGGAATGAAAGTCTATCCATTCAATCGGCTTCAGGATTGCGACGGAAAGCAGGGCAATACCAGTATTCTTGGCAGTCCAGGTGCGTTCAAAGGAGGTGCAAAGAATCAAATCCTAAAAGCCACTCAGAGTCGCTTGAAGCGGGGAAATTGGACATCATTTTGCAGTTCCGAATGGAATCAAAATTCAGTTTATCGATGACGAGGATGAGATGCGAGTAGGAAGCAAAGCCAAGATTGCAGGTCCAGGCGTTACGTTATTAGCGCCGTGACATGAACTGTGCTGAAATGGATGTCACAGTGTCACAGTTCTCTGACTTGCTGGAGAACGCTGAAGGTTGCACTCGACACTCTGTACACCTCTTCCTTCCTTCCTTCTCCCTCCCATCCAAGCAAGCCTTGGCAAAGATGGGGGACGAATATCCAACTTTCTTTCGTATGTAGCTTTAGAAAGGTTCAAGTCGGAAAGATTCTGATTTGGTTCGCCACAGGTTCGGAGCAGATGAGCTTAGTACAGCTCATCGTGCCAACTGAAGTCGCACATGACACCGTTCACGAACTCGGCGAGCTAGGGAACGTCCAGTTCAAAGATGTAAGAGATTGCCATCATTGCTTGTCATTGACGTTCATAATGTTGTAGCTCAACCCCGAAGTTAATGCATTCCAACGGTCATACGTTGCCGAAATTCGTCGTATAGATGAAATGGCGCGCCGTACCCGTTTCTTTACCAATCAAATTGAGAGGGAGAAGGACCCGATCCGTGTAAGGCCGCTGTATGAGTCGGTCTTGTCGATGATCACAGTTGGGCCGCGTGGTCCTCAGACCATTGATGACCTGGATGTCCAGCTGGCGGAACACGAGAAGAGGCTCTCTCAGATGAATAATAGCTATGAGACGCTCAGCGAACGCCTCAGGGAACTCATAGAGGCCAGGTACGTCCTTCGTGAGACCGCCGTCTTCTTCCAACAGGTACGTTTTGTCGAAAAATGATTGTGGCGACGGCCGTTCATATAGGGGTTTCTGTAGGCTGCTGGGCATCAAGGCGAGATTCGGACTTCTTTCGACGAAAGCTCAGCCCCTCTTCTTCAACACGACGATGATGCAGAGAGTCAGTTCCAGAGTCAGTACTTGTCTGGAGGATTTGACTTGGAGTGAGCCTTTTCTTTCTCCACTTCTCGAACGGGTTTCTGACCAATTCTAGGTTTGTTTCTGGAACAATCGAGCGTGCACGCCTTCCTACATTCGAGCGCGTTTTGTGGCGTATCCTGCGGGGCAACCTGTACATGAACCACGCTGACATTGAAGAACCTTTCATCAACCCCGTTACCGGCGAGGAGACCCGTAAGAATGTCTTTATCATCTTTGCGCACGGCGAAGGTCTTCTAGCAAAGATCCGCAAAATCGCGGAGTCGATGGGTGCTACCCTGTACCCCATTGATTCTAATGCAGACAAACGTTCGGATGCACTGCGAGATGTGAACCTACGCATCGAGGACCTATCGACGGCGGTCTTCAATACCAGGCACAATAGGCGCCTTGAACTCAATGCAATTGGAGATGCGGTCTCGAAGTGGGAAGACGTGGTCCGCAAGGAGAAGATAATCTATGAAACGCTTAATCTTTTCAATTACGATACCCGTCGTAAGACGCTGCTAGCAGAGGGATGGGTGCCAACACGGGATATCACTCAGATTCAAATGGCTCTTCGCCATGCTACAGTGGGTGGACTACACTCGCTTTTCTTCATGAAATGAACTTACCAATGATTTTAGGAAGAGTCTGGGACTGCTGTGCCTCCTATTCTGCATGAACTTCGTACCAGCAAGAAACCACCGACGTTTATACGTACGAATAAATTCACAGAGGGTTTCCAGGCAATTATGGACAGTTACGGTATCGCAACATATCAGGAAGTCAACCCAGGTTTATTTGCAGTCATCACTTTCCCATTCTTGTTCGCTGTGATGTTTGGCGACATTGGACATGGTGTAATCATCGTTGTCGCTGCGCTGATGATGATTTTGTCTGAACGGAAATTGAAGCACGCGGACCTAGGAGAGGTTTGTAATACTCTTTTCTCAGATGTATCTGCTTATTAACTGGGTTTCATAGATAATTGGAACGTTCTATTACGGGCGGTACATTATTTTGCTCATGGGTCTATTCTCTATCTACACGGGCTTTATGTACAACGATATCTTCTCCAAGTCTCTTCACATCTTCCATTCAGGATGGGACTTTACCGATCCAGATGGGAATGCACTGGAAGAAGCTGTTGGGAATGGACGTGTCTATCCATTCGGCCTGGACCCAGGATGGCACAGCGCTGACAACTCTCTCGTGTTTACGAATTCGTACAAGATGAAAATGTCCATTGTGCTTGGTGTTATTCACGTGAGTCAACTGCTGCAAGAATGGTGAAAAGAAGCTGATGTGTGAATACTCTGCACAGATGACCTTCGCCCTTTGCCTGCAAATTCCAAATCATCTGCGCTTCAATCGCATTTCAGATCTCTACACGAACTTTATCCCTCAATTTATCTTCCTCGAATCGATTTTCGGATACCTCGTGATTTGCGTCCTGTATAAGTGGAGCGTTGATTGGTCGCAGGCTGGCATGCAACCACCGTCGTTGCTCAATATGATTATCGGCATGTTCTTATCGCCGGGAACAGTTGAAGGGGACGCGCAGCTTTATTCTGGCCAGGCATTCGTGCAAGTCGTATTATTAGCAATGGCTGCGATTTGTGTACCATGGCTTCTAATTGCGAAACCGTACCTCGAATGGAAGGAGATGCAGAAAATCCACAGGCAGGGGTATGTCGGTCTAAACCATGGCGATGGCGATGGCAATGGCGAGCCTCGCATGAGCGGTGACTTGGAAGGCGAAGAAGAGGGTAATGGGCGTGCCATCGCGGAGGCAGCGGAAGAAGAAGGGGTGAGTGATTGTCTCAATCTTCTTTGATAGCTCCAATGGCCCCGTTTTCATGCACGCCATCTGACCTTCATTTATCTCGGGCTATTCAGGAGCAACATGATTTCAGTGAGGTGGTAGTTCACCAGGTGATCCACACGATCGAGTTCTGTCTCGGGTGTATCTCGCACACCGCATCGTATCTCCGTCTATGGGCTTTGTCGCTCGCGCATGCGCAGTTGTCGGAGGTGTTGTGGTCGATGACAGTCGAGCCTGCTCTGGGTTGGTCAGGTATTGGCGGGACGATCGGATTGACCATCATTGGGATCCTCTGGTTTATGTTGACCGTTGCGATACTGTGTGTCATGGAGGTACGTCTGTCTGTTACTGGTGATTGATTTTGGAAGGGCGTTCTGATGTGATGTGAACGATGTTGTATAGGGTTTATCTGCCTTCCTGCATGCGCTGCGTCTGCACTGGGTTGAGGCGAACAGCAAGCATTACGAAGGGGGTGGTATTGTAAGTTTAGAGTTCAACTTTTCATCCCTACTTATATCCATTTCACTTCTTATCGTCCTTCTTTTACGGTGCTGGACTGACTTTCGTGTTTTTGCCAGATGTTCACTCCACTGAAGTTCTCGGAGATGTGAGTGGGAGAAAGAAGTTCCGCATAAAGGAAAAGGTGCGGCGAGGCTTCGGTGCCAACGAAGGAACTGAATTGGAGGGAGTACTAGTGCTGTGTGTGGGCCAATCTTATTTATTCCAGCTCATCAAATAGATGTTGTGAGCGATAGCATGAGAGAAATATGAAACGTGATGGTACAGTGTTGGTGAAGCTGTTCACCTGATCGACCTTCCTTGCCTCCCGGAGTCTTTCGAGTGAAGCGATAAGCGCGGGACGCGGTGAAATTGGAGTCGGACTGGTGCGTGTGTGTTGTGTGTTGTTTTGCGGGGTCGGCTGGCAGGAATGAGATGTGGCACTCTGTGGCGACGTGCCCCGCATTTTAGGCGAGATGAGAGGGGAGGCTGTCCCGGAGCAGCTGATGTACTTGATGGCAACGTTGTTTTCTCCTTGAGTCCTCATGGGTATGCCTCAAGGCTCGAGTTCAGTCACAGTTCTCAGCTTCGAGGGGCTCGTCGTATCGATTGATACTCATAGTCCATAGTCAAGGTCTGGATACTCCTAAAAGTCTCGAGACCGGGATTATCACCATCATCATCTTGAATGTGAACACTCGGACTCGGGGGAGAGCTAAGAAGAGAGGCAGAAGCCGGAAGAGATCAGTATTAGTCAGCATTCAAACTGATTACGTGATTAAAAGTCCGACAGAGCTACAGCGGTGCATATAATAGGAGGTCGAAAACTTTCTAGGCGCGTTCCCCCACCTTTCCCCTTTCTCCACCTTAGACGGTCAGTATCCATTTCTTCCGGTCTTGTCGCTGCCCTTGTCCCTCGCTGTCCGTCGTTCATTCGCTGGCGGGTTGATGTTGATGGTAGTGTGTGGGTGTTATTGAGAGTCGTCGGTGGCAGATCATGAGTTGATGACGAGCAAGCGAACGAATGAGCGACGGCAGATGGGAAGGCAGATGCGTGTGTTATCTTTGGTCACAGAATGTGTTGTGCTGACTTGACTCTTTGATTGGGCGCTTGAACAGGCTTTTTAGGCCAACTTAGACCGTTTTAGAGCGTCTCTTTGTTTCTTGTTCTTCCAAGCCCTAGTGGACCGACACGAGTTAGACTTACACTATACTCAGTCTTCGTATATCTTTCTGTTAGGTGAGCATACATGCACACATAAAATTTCCGTGTTGCCTTCGCTTACTGATGACGTTCATATTCAATTGTCACCTGGAACAGACTCCATATCCACCCTCAAAATGCCCGCTGCGACGTCCGTTGCCAACTCCACTTCCATCCCTTCGCCCGCTGACCTGAAAGCCTCCATGGCCAACCTCTCTCTCGACAGCAAAATTGACATTTCATCCCTCTTTGTCGCCGACAAAGCTGCCAGCGAGTCTGCCGCAGCCTCTCTCGTTGCTGTCGCTCAAAAGGAAGGCCCTTCAGGTCTCGCTGCCTCCGGTTTCGCCGATGCTGCCATCAAGGCACTTGCCGACAAAAAGAGTCCAGCTGTGCGTGAAAGCACGCCCAATGCTGTCTCCGCCATCATCTCTCAGGGCGCGATCAAGACGCTCGAGCCGACCTTTGTTAGCTCGGGTCTCTATGCTGCACTCCTCGAGACCTTTGCCGACAAGATGCCCGCCGTGAGGACATCTGCGATTGAAGCGGTGAAGTCGTACGTCACTGCTATGAACCCCTGGGCATGCTCCAGCGTGATGCCCGCGCTCCTGAATCAGATAAGAACTGCTGGTAAATGGCAAATTAAGACAGGTTGTTTGACGATCCTCAATCAACTCGTCGAGTCATGCGCCGAGCAGACTGCCAAGCTCATGCCTGACATCGTCCCCGTCCTTTCCGAGGTCATCTGGGACACCAAGGCTGAGGTGAAGAAGGCGTCGCGGGATACGCTGACCAAGGCTTGCGCATTGGTTTCGAACAAAGACATAGAGCGCTTTATTCCGGCCCTTATTTCTGCTTTGATCAATCCGGTTGAGGAGGTGCCCAGCACCATTCAGCTCCTCTCCGCCACCACATTCGTTTCTGAGGTAGATTCCCCCACCCTTTCCCTAA
Source organism: Hymenochaete sp. R1 (assembly GCA_019400425.1). NCBI lineage: Eukaryota > Fungi > Basidiomycota > Agaricomycetes > Hymenochaetales > Hymenochaetaceae > Hymenochaete > Hymenochaete sp. R1. The sequence continues at coordinate 36,131 of JAFREE010000161.1, forward strand.
TGGTTCCGCTTCTGCAACGTGGTCTCAACGAAAAGCTTACTGCCACAAAGCGTAAGGTCGCCGTGTACGTTGTTTCTATGATTTCTGACATCCATTCGTAAGCTTATCCTCCTTCAGCATCATTGACAACATGTCCAAGCTCGTAGACTCTGCGACCACGGTTAGGCCTTTCCTACCAAAGTTGCTTCCCGGTCTTCTCAAGATCAAGGACACGATCGGTGACCCTGAAGCTCGTGGTGTCGTTGAGAAAGCGATTCAGACTCTCCGACAGATTGGTGAGGTCCCTACCGGTGATGGTACCGATCTGCCTCCTTTGAAGATCGCGGAACCTTCCCAACTCTCCTCGTCGTTGGTTTCCGTTGCGAAGAAGATGAACGCTTCACCTGCACCTTCGACATCCGATGTCACTGTTCAATATATCGGTGTTCTCGCATCTGCCCTCGTCAACTTGAAAAACTTCGACAACGGCCAATGGCAATCCCTTACCCCTTTCCTTGCGTTCGTGACGAGCTCGCCTGAACCTGAAAAGATTGTTGCCGAGTACATGATCAAGTCCTCGACGATGGGTGACGAAGAAGAGGGTGACAACGACGACGAGGAGGAAGGTGAAGACCTCTGTAACTGTCAATTCTCGCTCGCCTACGGTGCAAAGATTCTCCTCAACACCGCCACACTTCGTCTTAAGCGTGGCCACCGCTACGGTCTCTGCGGTAAGAACGGTACCGGAAAGTCGACACTTATGCGCGCCATCACAAACGGCCAGGTCGAGGGCTTCCCGTCCCCCGATGAAGTCCGTACTTTCTACGTCGAGCACGATATCGATGGGAGCGAGGCCGACACGTCCGTCCTTCAGTTCATCATCTCCGACAAGCGCATCCAGGCAAATGAACAGGAGTGCATTGAGACTCTTGCGTCTGTCGGCTTCTCCGATGAGAGGCAAAAGCAGGCGATCGGTAGCCTTTCTGGAGGGTGGAAGATGAAGCTTGCCCTTGCGCGCGCTATGCTCTTCAAGGCCGACATCCTGCTCCTCGACGAGCCGACTAACCATTTGGATGTCCTCAACGTTGCTTGGCTCGAGGCGTATCTCACAAGCCTCACGACCTGCACGTCCATCATTGTTTCCCACGATTCTTCCTTCCTCAACAACACCATTACCGACGTCCTCCACCTCAACCGCTTCAAGCTTAGGCGCTACAAGGGTAACCTTGAGCACTTTGTCAAGGCTGTCCCCGAGGCGAAGAGCTACTACACACTCGAGGCTGCTGAAGATTATACCTTCAAGTTCCCGGACCCGCCTCTTCTTGAAGGTGTCAAGACGAAGGAAAAGTCTTTGCTCAAGATGCGAAAGGCCGGCTATCAGTACCCGGGAACGCCCGCACCCCAGCTCATTGACATCACGCTTCAAGTTTCGCTCTCCTCCCGTGTAGCCGTTCTCGGTCCCAACGGTTCCGGTAAATCGACGCTCGTCAAGTTGCTCGTTGGTGAGACGGAGACAGACATTGGTGAGGTCTGGAAGCACCCGAACTTGGTCATCGGTTACGTCGCCCAACATGCTTTCCACCACATCGACAACCATTTGGACAAGACGCCGCTCGAGTACATGCTGTGGCGTTACCAGACTGGTGAGGACATGGAGGAAATGGGCAAGGTTACCCGCCAGATCTCCGAGGAGGAACACAAGAAGATGAAGGAGGGCGCGAACATCGTCGTTGAGGGCCAGAAGCGTGTCATTGACGAGATTATCACGCGTAAGAAGCTCAAGCAGTCTTACGAGTACGAAGTGTCATTCAAGGGCATGTCGTCTTCCGAGAACATCTGGCTGCCGCGTGACGACCTTATCAAGCGTGGATTCGAGAAGAAGGTGTTAGAGGTCGATACCAGGGAAGCTCAGCGTCTTGGTCTCCTTCGCCCCCTTGTCCGTCGCGAAATCGAGAAGCACTTTGGCGACTTCGGTCTCGAGGCCGAGTTCGTCACTCACAACACGATGCGAGGTCTTTCTGGTGGTCAGAAGGTCAAGATTGTCCTTGGTGCTGCAACCTGGCGCCGGCCGCACGTCATTTGTATGGACGAGCCGACCAATTACCTCGACCGTGAGTCGCTCGCAGCGCTCATCCAGGCGCTCAAGACTTTCGAGGGTGGTGTGCTTATTATCACCCACAACCGTGACTTCTCCGAGTCCATCTGCAAGGAGTGAGTCCATGCATCGTTTCATCTGTGTATCATCTTTCTGACCGATTTGTTCTCAGAGTCTGGGCCATGCGTGACGGTCATCTCGAGGCCTCTGGTCACAACTGGGTTGAGGGCCAGGGTGCCGGTCCACGCATTGACAAGAAGGATGACGACGAGGATCAGTATGACGCGATGGGCAACAAGATCGAGAAGGCCAAGAAGGCGAAGAAGTTGACTGCTGCTGAGGCTCGTAAGGCGAAGAAGGCACGGATGGCGAGGAAAAAGGCGGGTTTGGACTCCGAGGGCGAAGACGACCTGTAAACGCGGTCTTTCCTTCGTTTCTCTGTTTCTTTCCTTTCCCTGTTCTCGTTCCTTTCTCTCTTTTCATTTCTTCATGTCGCTCTTCGTCTTTGTTCATATTTGCTTGTGCCTCTCACAACCCTCTCCCGGACCGCTTCTTCATTAATGGGGTTTGTTGTTCTGCTATCGCTTCTTCGATGTCTGTGCCTATACGTATTACCATGTGTCTCCTTTTGTATTGTCTACTGTCACTACAGCGTAATAATATTCGACCCGGGGGGTTTCTACCGATATCTTGTTGGTTGATTGCGAGAGTGACTTTCAGCTCATCGTGTGACAAGCATTCTTGTGACGTGATGCCGAACTTGTGCTCTAGTCACTTGTACCGTGACTCCTTGACAATTGACCACCATGTCCTCGATGTTCCCCACCGTCTCGATGGAATCCGACCTCAATGCAAGCAAGAGCCCTGAAGGTTTGAATTGCTCGTCTCTGCTAACTGCTTTGCCTCAATTTCCGGCTTGTGTGGGCTCTCCATCCTTGACCGCTATGAGCGCGAATGCCACCTCTGCCGGGCCAGACAACGGTGGCATTGCAGACAACACTGATCTTCTAGAAAGTCTGAAGCGTGCAAGACAAGAAATAGAGATGCTCAAAGCAATGGTACGCTCAAGCTGTATCGTACCAATAGTCTGGAATAAGAACTTACGCTACGCTTCTCTGCTTCGACGACTGTCAGGACCCCTTCCGCGCTGCTGAGATGGCCATTGAGCTCCAGGTGGAGAGGATGCGCACAGCAGAAGTAACGAGTACGCGGGACTCTGCCGTCCAGCGCCTCTCCTCCGCGTACGACTCGATCAAGGAGAAAGTCAACGTCATCGGTCAGCTGCAGAATGAGAAAGCGGATCTCGAGCTTCAGCTTGCGAGCGCGGAGAAACGCGTGATGGAAGCGACGGAGCAGGCGCGGATGGATGAACGGAGGAGGGCTGAGCTGGAGATCTCGCGGCTTCATGAACTTGTGAGGATGTTGAAGGAGGGCGGCACTGTGACGCTTCCCCAGGCGGAGGAGAAGCAGATGCCGATGCCGATGTCTGGGCTCGTAAGCCCGGCGGGGAGTTCGAGTGTTAGCACGCTAGTCTCTCCTGTTGAGGACCAGTCTTCCTTCGCAAAAGTTTGTGAAGGAAGTCTTTCTCCGGATCAGGTTTGTCTGCTCCAGATTACATCTTGGGAACTGCTCTTTGATCTTTTAATTAGCGCATCTTCCCGCTCTCAAACGGAATCGACTACGTACCTATTGGTCGTGCTCAAAGCGTCATGGGTCCAAATGGATCTTTTGCTGCACCGATACATGCTCCTCTGTTACGATTGCCTGATGCAATTTGTTCCCAAGTACCACAAATGGTATGGCACGTCGTTGAACGTCTTGGCTTCTGCTCACATCATTCCAGGATACGGTCGACCCAACTAAGGCGATCCAAGCTCGCAATGCCATTTTAGCTACATTGTCGATTCCGACTGGACTACCCGACGACGATCTCAATCCAATCATGATCCCACCCCCGTTCACTATCCACGAGTTTCTTGGGAACACGAGCGGAGTAAGCTTTTCATCAAGTTTTAAGGCCACTTAGCTATCTGAACTCATCGATTGAAAGTCTCTTAGGAACAGGTATGGTGGCACCCCGTAGTTGGAATTATGATCGAATATTTGGCTGATGTTTTGTAGCCTCGCAGGCTATCGAACTTTCCACGAGAAGACGACCCGTTGGTGTCCTGAACGCGAAGAGCATGGATACTTCCTGACACCCCGCTTCAAGTGTTCGACAAAACCAAAAGTTCCAACTGCGCATACATGGAGTGAAATGGATCCCCGGAACAAGATGACGAGGCCGACTGGTAAGGATGGAACACTTTCGACGGTTTGTAGCTTATCGATTTTATTAGAGTGCTTCTACTTCCGCGAGAATAAATGGTACTATGCTGGCCAGTATATTTCCATCCCGCTTGGTGACTTCACCGTAAAAGAGTGGGAAATGTTGGACAACGAAGTGCGTAGAAAATTTTGATTTATTGGTACACTCGAGCTCAACGTTCTGCCAGACTTCAGCGATGCTGATCAAAGATACTGTTGCTGCCCGCAAGAACACCTCTCCAACTGTGCATTTCGAAGTAGCTCAACTGTACTCAGCTGGAGCTTTGAAGATCTCGTGTATCGGACTGCAATGCGTGGGCTTCAATTCTGGACTATACCATATGATTCTCGAGCAAGCCGTCAAGTGCCGTCAAAATGGACTATGGAAGGGAGGCTGGACTGGCGGTGCTGACACTCCCTCAGGCTCTCACTCTGACAATGGCGAAAACTGGTCGTCTGGCGCTCCCAGTCCCGTCTATGCGTCATCTCCTTTCAACTTCAATTAGGTAGCGAGCTACAACCTGATACCCTCAAGTTACATACCCCCAAGTCACCGAATACGCTCATAATCCCTGCGTTCTCTGAAGGATTCCCATATAACTCTCAATCAAATTGCGCCTAACTCAGACTCCGATGATCTTTTTCTCAATTCATTCTCAATCCCATCGTGTCCGACAACGACTACTTTGCTCAATAGCGCTTGTACTTGGAATATCATACTCTCTTCGCTTGCGATTACTGTACGTTTCTCATGGTTCCTGCGAAACCTCATGCCGCTCTGTTCTTTTGAGCATCCATTCTCTTATTTGATCTCGTTCGTTCACCTTCCTTTTATCGTAGATGACTCCGACTCAAGTCAAAGACTGTAATAGAATAGACTACATTGCTTTATGTTAATGACAGGTGATACCATTTCTTCCAAGAAGATTCAATCCCATCGGACCTGCTTTCTTTCGAAGTGCTGCCCATTTCCGCCCGAAACAACCAATAGAGCCAAGAGCTGCATCCATTCTCTGGAAATGTCGAGAGGACGCTTGGAGTTTGCATCGAGTATACTGCCACAACAACGCTCAGGAAAGAAGCAAGCCCCTTCGTTGTTACTCCCTCATTGTATATCTCTGACTCTTTGAAAATATGATGTCGCTTGGTCACAGAGTCACGCGAATAATACGTACCTTCACACTTTTTTCGATAAGTTTCTTCAAGAAATAATCATGGCTGGACCGCGAAGAAGTAAGCGACGATTGCTGCGGCACTTCTGTAGGCTTACTGAAGTCAATGTACACAGTACTTCCGACAGGGGGGATAAAACATAGTAAAGTTTGACGAAGTGTTAGGGGATACCAATGAAAGGTTTGGGCCAAGCTTCGAGTCTGAAAACTACTTTAAACCTTTAGTGTCTTGCAAGGATCACTCTCATGACGATGTTCAGCTCTCTGATTGGTAGTATACATGTACACAGTAGAACAAATTTAGGATGTACCTCGAACCTTGCCTCAAAGCAGAGCAAACTTCCCACGATAATCGGGGACTGAATTTTGAAAAAATTAATTACGATTACGGCATCCCGCAGGCTGAATGACGATGAACCTTTCGCTACTACGACGATTGTAACTGAACGTCGCGCAGTAAATCGCTCAGGCATGGACTCAGAACTTCGAAGACTTGGTATCCATCGGAAAGAAGTAAGTTTTACATTCACCTCTGTGTAGAGCACAAATTTTCTCAATAACTCCATGATTAGTGCCTACGACGAGCTCGGGAAGGAAACAATACAGAGCTGTCTACAATTGCGGCGAACGCGAAATACTTCACGTTCTCCGATCTTCTACGTGTTGCGAAAACATGTATCACAAAGCAGGCCTCCCTGTCCCATTCCAAGCGTCTCAGAACCTCTATGTTTTCGGAAGAAGAAAGCGCCTTTGCAACTTCTTGCAACATCGTGTGCTCTGCTCTCACATCCCAAGATGGTGTGCTATTTTTGGAATCCGATATTAACACTGCGGAAATGATAGACGTTGCGATCCGCGCATGTCGAGCTCTGCAGCGATTGTATCTTATTTCTAGAGCCTCAGGAACATATATACCACACAGGCACGTCAACGAAGCACTCTTAATGTTTCTTCGTGCCATCCCGTCACGGTCGATAATGAAGGTTGTGCAGGACTCGGCGTATATGTCATTGGTTGCTCTCGCTTGGGAAAAGCACTACAATGATCTCATCGAGGAAGAACTTATTCAGGCACTCAACCTCTTCGGGTTGTTTGTCGGAGAGGCGCAAGGTCCTCGAAGTCGGGTAAATTGTATCGAAGAAGTGGCACCGTTTCTGCGCGAACGCTTCAAAAATAATCGCGCCATCGCATTCAGCTATCATATCGCCATGGGAAGGACTCTAAAGGCATTTCAACGAGACCCAAGAGATATCAAAAAACTTGTGATATGGGGTCAAATAGTCGGAATAGTCGCTCAAATTGCATCGGAGCCCAATCACAGGCATAATCATCGACGAATCCGAAAGGTTTTTTTGCAAGACGGTGCGGTCGAAAACGTACTCGAAGGGTTCAAGGAGCTGCTGGAGGTCATTGCGTGCGTCGAAAGACGGAATGAACGTAACCTGGATAAAATTCTGCAAGTCACATTGCAGTTTCTACGGGTTGTTTTTGGCTCGGAGGACGGGGCAACCTGGATGTCTATTGCCTTGCGACTCGACCTATTGATATATCTTCGTCGCCTCGCGGAATTAATCGAATTTTTGCCATCATCCGTGCGTAAATTCTATTCAGAATGCTTGACAGAAGGCGTTGAGATCGCAATGCGGCGTGTCGACGTATTGGACGATATGTTTCAGTTTATGCTTGATCCATTGGTGAATCAGGGTCCAGGGTCTACCGAGTGGAATAGCTTCGAGACAAGCTTCATCGCATGCACTCTTTTGAGGTGTTATAGATTTCTCGGAAGGGAACCAGCAATGATTTTGTGCGGAAATGTGAGTATTTCATTTTCGAAGAGTTTGATAGCATTTAACGAAATTCTTGGTTACCAGCCTTCGTGTACTACTCACGACAAACCAGACAACTTCAAAAAGTGCTCAAAGTGCAGGATCGTGCGTTACTGTTGTAGGAAATGTCAAAAAGATGCTTGGGCACTTCATCGAATTTATTGCGAGACCATTTCTCGGGAACGTGGTAAGCACTTTACCTGGCTCTAACTTGCTAGAAGGTAATCTCATTTATCGCAGATATAAATAGAGCGAGCCATAGAGAGCGAACGTTCTTTTGCGCGCTGACCGTGTTTTGGATATCAGCAGACAGATTTCTTCTAGCGGACTATGCCTCCGACAGGGGGAAGCAGATTTCAGACTTTGTTATGCGAATCAATGCTACCCAGCACGGGAAGTTCGGAGCTCAGAGTGCTAGGGAAGTCACAGATGACAACGCATGGCATGGCGTTCATGCAATTGGGAGGCATGAACGAGAAGTCTTTTTAGCTCGTCGTAGACTCGGGTACAGGAGCCAGGTATTGTTGGAGATCAATCACCACGATGGTAGACATCGGGCCGCGCGCTTTCCGCAGACTGGAGCAGTGCTTTTCGCGACGATATTTTGGCCATGGCCACGAGTGCCGCTTCACCGTGCAATTGTCCCGGGTCTGGTGTTGAAGAATTACATAGAGGAGTTACGAAGGAACGCGCGCCTTGAGAAAGAGCGATTCGAAAGGGATTGGAATCACGATACGATCGCAGCAAAGCTTGGCGCAGTAATGGCAGACCTGGATGGAAGGGTTGGACCTGGATGCAACCCTGATGTGTACTGTAAAGTTCATGCCCACGACAGTGTCGAATTCTAGCTAGTGGCGAGTATGGTTCAGAATTAGCACGAAATTTCGAGGTGCTTCGCCTTCAACATGACCCATCAGTCGCTTCGAGGTACTCCCACGGAGTATGTAGCAGAAAAGACTTGGCAAAGGGAATGTCGCCATGTAAAGTGTTCAGTCACAATTCCCAATGCCAATCGAACCAAATGTCGGTTTGTTTCTACGAGTGATACCAGTTTCATGGATACAGAGACTGAAGGGCCCGGGATAATTGCGGTTATCGATGAGGTAAGTATCTTTTGCCTTCATGAGAATGGTTTTGTTGAAAAACGTCTCTTGCTAACAGTGCTTGCGTTTAGCACGCGAAGGCGACGTCGCGAACGTTACCGTGGCGACCGCGCAGACTGAACATCCCCCCTTCGAGGACGTTTTCGGCATCGCAGAATGCTTGATCACGCGTCTTTCCCCGTTTCTCACCTTAGTCGAAATCACCTTTATACAAATGAAAAAAAAGAAGAAGAAAATCATCAATTCTCTTGCTTCATTATGTTATAATCCGTCGAGTTTCCGGACAGAGGTCTATTTTTTCGAAGATAGGATAGAATATCGACATTGGTTCAAATTAGCATCGGCGCACGTCAGGTGTTTTACCGATTGTACCTTATCGCCCATCGTCCGACAGCACCCTCCGACGGATCAACGATGCTCAAGCCGATCTTCTTTTCTCTCGATATCCTCCTAGGAAAAGCAATTGAACGCGTCGTTGAAGATTTCCTGTATATGTCGATGATTGCTATGACCTGGCAACGACATTTCGATGACCCAAATACCGAGGCACTTACTGTTGTCATTCGCCTCTTTTCTTTAATTCCACACAGGTTACGGAACAGTGCAAGTCCTGGAGTCTTCATCGAACATCTGATACCTTTCTTCCACGAGCATTTGTACAGTAACTGTGCCGTTGCGCCCAGCTTCCTCTTTGCCCTAGACAGGGTTGTGGAGAATTATCGCGACGACCCGCTACGAGAGAAAAGAGCATGGTCCTGCATGGTCCCATCGACTGGTTAGTTAGTAGGGCTATTCAACTGCGGGGAAGATAGTCAGCAAATCCGTCAAGTACTTCTTCGTGGGTACTATTGAACCAGAAAGGACCCAACATATTTTTGGTGTCCTTCAATGATGCACCTAACGATGAGCCGGACCAAGCCTTCGACCGCGACATGCCTTTGGAGGCCATATTGCGCTCTTTGTTGTCCATTCTCTGTTTGGAGAATGGAGCAACTTGGATGGACACCACGTTAAGACATGAACTCCTGCCGTGTCTTCAACATGTAAGCAATCTATTCTACATTTTGACTGAATCCACCCAGGAAGCTTATTCAGCGTGCTTGAGTAACAACGTCTAGGTTACAATGCAGCGAGAAGGCGTATTAGACGACATATTTCGGTTTATGGCCAAGTCGTTTATCGACGATGGATCAGGCCCGTGGCCTTATGTATGGATTTCCTCCGAAATGTATTTCTTCGCCTACACGTTATCGAGATGCTACCGAATTCTCGGGAGAGACGCTACAAGGGATATGTGCGGCAATGTAAGTAATGCTAACCTATGAAACCTCTGCCATGCCTGAACTGTTGCAGACGTATAGCATCGCGTTGTTTACAATAAATCACACAAGCTCAAGAAGTGCTCAAAGTGAAAATTTGTACACTACTGTTCTCGGAAATGTCGAAAGAATGCATGGAACTTGCGCCAAAATTACTGTGAAGTTATCGCTAGACAAAGAGGCAAGTCAGTGCACAATTCCTGATCCTTTTTTTTGTTTAAATCTCCGAAGATATGACGCCCTCGAGCCACGGAAACAGGCCACTGGTCAGTGCAATCGCTGAGCTCGATATAGTAGTAAACTGGTGCGTCTTAGCAAGCAATGCTCTTCGAAAAGAAAAGGAAGTATCTGACTTCGCAACTGTCCGGTGTAATCATCTAGACCCTTGAGGCTTTCGAGACATTGCGAGTGACGATGCATGATCCTGTACCCCTGAAATAGAGAAACACGACCGTGAAGTCTTTTTGGCTCGTCGGAAGCTTGTATGCAAGTTTCAAGCGCTACTAAAGATGGCACACTACGACGACTAATTTCGGGAGAAACCCATGGCAGAAAGAGGGGTGGCCTTGTTCACGACAATGTTCTGGCCTTGGCCAAATTCACCGCTCCCCCCTTTGCCCACACCCAGCCGACTCTTAAAAGGGTTTATCGAGGAATAACGTAACATCGCATGTAGTGATAAGAAATCGTTTAAAAGGAACTGAAACTTGCGTAGCCTCACAATGAAACTCGATGAGGAACTTTCAAGAATCGACAAGGAGCCTGACCCGAGTTCTGGATACGATATCTGGTCCTATTAGATCATATAATTCGTCATTAGTATTTTTGACGACGATACTCACTTTCAATGGCTTGTCTATTAATGTACTTCCTTTGCATCAAAATTATGCTATATCTTAGGATAAATCAAACATACTATGAACGACAGCATGTCCAACCCGAACGAACAGAAAAGAATGCTGAACCCTTTCAGGTTGTTCCTTTCATGCACCTTTACCAGCTCGATCAAACAGCTTTCTTTCTTAAGTACTCCGTTCTTTTGTTTATATTAAGTTAAGGGAACACGCATCTTTTGAATAGTAAGTAGCGCTGTCAACTACATTCAGACTGCGATCTCGACACAGACCTCAAAATGGCACATGATACATAAGCCGAAACTATGAAAAGTCAACTTCAATGAACATTGATGCTATTTTGAGTAGAAGATTTGTCAGTGCCCAACCATGCAGTAGTCTAATTCATATAACCTCCAGCTCACTTTCCACGGAAAAACTTCGAAAAATGATTTTCGGGACTGAATAAAAAAGTATAAGCATCAACGTATTTCAAAACAACAATGAGAAGGCAACTCACACTGCACGGAATGCAAATGGCTTCTCTGGGGAACGAGCCGGTGATTCCGGATCCCCTGGCGCTACTGCGCTTCCCTTCGCTCGTTGCGCATCTGTCTCCCATTCCACCGAGTGGCGCGGCGTAGACGAGGAATAGTCTGACGATGAGCGAGGGGATGGAGGAAAACGAACGTGCGCGGAGCTCAGTTTAGTTTGCGGTTTCTTGCCCTTTGCTTTCGTTTTAGCCTTAAGAGATGGGATGTCTAGATCAGTGAGCTCAATCGCTTGTGGGTGAGGACGCATATCTGAAAAGTCGTCATCGGAATCGGCGTCCCGTTGACTCTTCTTGGAATGGCCCAGATTACGCTGGGCCTGAATCCGGGTTCGTCCCGTTGGTCGATTCGCAAAGGTTCGATGAGGGTTGGCATCACCAGTATCATCGCTACTGCTATCGAGGTCGACGTCAACGTAGTCCGAGGAGTCGAATGGGGACTTGATGAGTGGGGGCGCAGAGGCGCTAGTAGCGGCAGTGGAACCTTTCTGTCGATAGTGGAGACCCGAGTACGCCGTCTTTGGTTTTGAGAGACCGGCATTGGTGTTGGCGGAAGCGCTTGTCGGTAAATGCTCCTTCGGAAATGGTCGAGTTTGTGGCTCGCGGCAATCACTACGACGCATGCTGGGCCCAGGTGTCATGTCTAACTCTCGAGATTTATTTAAGAAAACTTTCGGTACCCCTTTGTCCAAATCGTTCCTCTGAGTGCTCTGACGATGTGCAGGTACGCACGAGGTTGCGAGAGCATTTGGTACAGGAGACAGGATATTACCTTTGTTGTCGCCATCATGGGTGACGCGAACTTGGTCGGCACTGGGTGCATCTGAGAGATTGTGGTTGACTTTCGGGCTGCTTGAGCTGGAGAGCTGAGGATCGTTGGAGCTACCTTTTGCCTCTACCTTGTTCTTGTTTTTGGCACCTCTAGAGGCTCTAGAGGCGGCACGCCGTTTCGTTTCTTCCCAGTACCAGCTCAGAAAACTCATATCCGGGTTCTGGTGAAGGCGACGAGTAAAGGTAAAGGCTGGAAAGAGAGGAAGAAAGAGGAATCTTATCTGATAAAAGATACAACAGAATGCAAAGAAAGTGACGGCACTCTTACATATCGTGTTCTCCTTTTCCGCCTTCCTTCGCGCATAGAGAATGTGATTGCAGTCGCAAAGTACGGGCCAACACCGGCCTGGTAAAATTTCCGCATTTCTGGCACTATTTGCGCACCTTTCATCTAAGACAAGATGTTTGCAGCTCCCGTATCTGAAGAACTGTTTATGGTCCCTCTGTCACGAACAGTTTAATCCGAAAAGCCGAATGAGATGTGCACGTTTACTTACCTCAACTGAGCGATCGTACTAGTCTTCGTGCAAAGGATTGTAGTCTTTCAGCGGCCGGATATCCCGAACTTGATTGTTGCTTTCGCTCTCCAGCCCCCAACAGCCATTGGATAATTGCGAGCGCAGTCACTGTACCAGTTGGTCAGACGTCCCCAACAGTAGTCGAGAATGGATGATCCAGATATTGCAACATCGCGTCCATTTCTTCAGAAAGCGGAGCGACCTTCAAAAGCTCTCCTATAGGATGTGGGCATAATAAAGTACTTCTCATTGAGTCGAGTTTTTCGGTCCCCAGTTAGAGAGAAAAATTGTAGGAGGTGGTACAGAATAAGGAATAAGAAGCGCTGCAAGGGAGGGCGAAACTCGAAGGCTCTATATAGTATACAGTTCTCACGATTTACTGCTTGGGCTCAGTTCCTCTGCCAGTGCCGTCCGGTGTATCTTATCTTTGTTTCATTCACTTCTCCATATACCATGGCTTTCCCTCACGAACGAGGGAAAGGTGTTGCAATTGTCACAGGCTCGGCGCAAGGTATCGGAAAAGCCATCGCTCTCCGACTTGCTTCAGATGGTTACGACATATCTCTCAATGACTTGACTTTGAACCGGCAAAAGCTCGACGAAACAGCGAATGATATCAAGACGAAGTTTAATCGGATAGTGTGTATCGTTTCCGGAGATATAAGCAAGGAATCAGACGTGGAGAGATTGATCAAAGCGACCGTCGATGAATTAGGGAGCGTAGACGTCGTATGCCCTCTTCCTTTTTACACAATAGCCGACCAGAGGTCACACACATCGATTCGATTCATGCGGTATGAATTAGTTCGTCGCCAACGCAGGGATCAATTATTTCAGTCTCGTCATAGACTGTAAGCATAAGCTCATTATTTTTCTGTGTCTTTCGTCACTAACAGGAGCTTTTCCTCAGTGGAGGAAGACAAGTGGGACAAGATCTTCTCCGTAAACGTTAAGGGGACCATGCTCTGCTACAAGCATGCCGCGAAGCAGATGGTCAAGCAAGGGCATGGTGGGCGAATTTTAGGAGCGACTTCGACATTTGGAAAAAAAGGCATGTGAACAACTTATCGTCAGGCAGTGATTGCGTCTGATTTCCTGATGTAATCATTGTCTAAAGGATTTGCGCATTCATCGGCTTATTGTGCCAGCAAGTTCGCTATCCGAGGACTAACGCAAAGTGCAGGTGAAGCTCGAGTAACGTTTATCCACTTCTACCTCACTCACCACCAGAATCAGCAATTGAGCTCGGAAAGTATGGCATAACGGTCAATACATACGCCCCAGGGCCCGTAGATACGTCATTTCGTAAGTTTCCTTCGTCATATCCGGGCAATCCACGCCAATGAATAACGGTCTTCGACCTGCAGCCGGAGGTGCTGATCAATTCTTTACGGAGATGGAGGGAAGCAAACCCGGGTCCTTCATGGAGAACGTGAGTAAATTATAGTAAACACTGTACTCTGGCTTTGAGTTGATATGTTCTTCAGTTACCAGCAGGAGCAGCTATGCGCCGGATCGGCCAACCTAATGATGTCGCAGCACTGGTATCTTTCCTAGTAAATGACGGTTCGTCCTTTATCACAGGGCAAAGCGTGAGTTATTCCACCATAAATTCTATGCGTCGAAATTCTATATTACCTGTAATTACTAACGATAATGTAAGATTATAACAGATGGAGGGTCGATTTTCGACTAGATATAGGAGAAGAACTTTCGTTAACATAGCCTGAATAATATATGATCTGGTGTTGGCCTAGCAGCTATAGAATTAAATCGTTTAATAAGAAACGGGTGAAGTATCAGAGGTCGTAACTAACGTAAGAGTACGAGACAGGCGTCGTGCGATGAGCGCGTCGCGACGCGTTGATTACCTAAGCATGTCTCGACTCGCGCCGACTGACTTTGGCCCGTAAGCGTCTTCTCTCTCCCTATCACCACCAAAGTCCTGCCCAACATTCTCCTGAAGCGCATTGCAGCTCTTATGTCGGCAAACCGTCGAACATCATCGGCAGGGCTAAGCTCGAAACCAAGTCCTTACAATTCCTCAGTGACACTCTTTGAAGTCCCAAACACCATCCAGAACGCTGAGGATGCTGCAGACGGTCCTTCGACCCCGAGACGGTCGAAACGGAAAACTGTTCAAGCTATTTCGTACAGAGAAGATATCGATGAGAATATATCTGTCCCAGCGGTAAAGGTCGAACCCCTAATGCCCACGCGACTCTCGCCGACGAAGAAGAAACGGAAGGTCTCAGCTATACTCGATGCAGCAGACCCTCCAGGTCACCCATCTTCTCGTTCTCCCTCGCCAACAAAGAAGAGCAAGCCATTAAAAATGGAGTTGGACGTTCCACATCCGGAGCCTGAGAATTGGAGAGAGGTGTACGAGGAGATACGTGAGATGCGAAAACTCTATGTTGCACCCGTGGACACGATGGGGTGTGCTCAGGCGCAATTTCGGGAAGTCGAGCCAAAGGTAAGCAATCCAACCTTGATACTTTAATTTAGCAGACCACCAAAAAGCTGAATTTGACGGATCTGTGCTATTCCGTATCGCAGAGTCGCCGCTTGTCTACGCTTGTGTCCCTCATGCTGTCTTCCCAAACGAAAGACGAGGTCACAGACGCCGCGACTGCGAAATTGCGCGAAGTACTGGGTGGAAGCATTACGGTTGAAGGACTCATCGACGCTCCGGAGAGTACCATATCCGAGGCTATTGCCAAAGTCGGGTTTTGGAGGCGGAAGACAGGGTGAGACTTTCTACTCCTCCGGTTATCGCTCCCCTCCCTCCTCCACCAATCTTTTGCCTGCACGTGCTTGAAAAAGGGAATATTCGTTGTTGATAAGGTTGTGCGGAATGATAATTGGCTTGATGCCTTTAGGTACATCAAACAAGCTGCTCTCCGACTGCGTGACGATTTCGACTCGGACGTTCCCAAAACCGTCGACGAGCTCTGTTCCCTCCCAGGTGTCGGGCCCAAGATGGCCTTCCTCTGCCTCCAGTCCGCTTGGAAAATGTACGGTCTTTACTTATATTAAATTAAACACTTCATGTTGACATTGACGCGCACCTTTCATGTCTTCTTCTCTCCGTCTCTCCGCCCCTGCCTCTCCCCTCCCCTTTCTTCTGTTTCTGACGCCTAATACCAATGTCAACGCCAACGATAGTAACGACGGTATCGGAGTAGACGTACACGTCCACCGTATCACGAATCGATTAGGCTGGCACGTCCCTTCGACGAAGACCCCGGAAGAGACGCGCCTCAATCTCCAGTCATGGCTCCCGAAACCTCTTCACCCCGAGATCAATCATCTGTTAGTTGGGTTTGGGCAGGTATGTCTATTCTTTTTCGTTTCGTGTTTCGTTAATCGGCTCTTACACTTTTTGTCCATTTTTGCTATTGCTATTGCTATTGCTATCCCCGTCTATTACGAACCGAAACTCCCGCGCTCACACGGAATATGAACAAAGACGGTATGCCTCCCCGCCGGACCGCGTTGTGACCTCTGTACCCTCAACACAGGTACCAGCGGAAAGAAATCGAAATCGAAATTGTGCCCCAGTGCGAGGGAAGTGAAAGACTCGGCGGTTCGCTCGAGGAAGGCGCTGATCCTGCGAAATGACTCGGAAGAGGGGATTGGAATTGGAATTGGAGACGGGGTGAAGACGGAAGCGGGCGCGGGTGTGGGTGTGGAAATGGGTGTCGAGACGAGTGGTTTGTTCAAGATTAAGATTGAGGGGGGAGAAGACGAGGGGGAGGGGCGGATGGAGATGACTCGGAGTACTAGTGAGTTGGGCGTGGATGTGGATGGGCTGCCAGTGAAGACCGAAGTCGGGGATCAATGACGGAACGACGCTGTCAATATGGGGTTTTTTTAATCGTGGTCGCCAGGAATAGGAAATGGGAAATAGGAATATTAATGTTTGCTTGAAGCTCTGCTACCGTATTACACCCTGCTTTTTCTCCGTCTCGTATCTCGTATCTCGTATCCAAGTGAGTACGTTTGTCTATTGTAAATCTCTACCGTACACTCATTTTATCATATACTTTGATCTTTGAATACAATAGTGCCAGTCTTACTCTTTATCATCTGTGCGTATATATACATGTATATATCGCGTTACATAAAGATAAACGACAACATACAACAGCTAAGAACCCAGTACCCTGTGTCGCTCTTCCCGACCATAGCGCGAATAAGCAGTAAATATACATAATAGGCAGTAGACATTAGACAGCAGTCCAACCGCACCGATCTTCCGCCTAACCAATTGCTAATCAGACGTCGTTTATTTCAAAAAGAAAAGGATCAAATTGCCACAGAACTCACCAAATTCAAAATCAAATTCAAGTCGTCTCCATCGCCATATCCCAGAACCGCTTCTCCAACAACGTGCACCGTCCCCACACCTCCTTCCACTCCGCGAGTCGTTTCGGGGACGGAGGGTCGCGCATAGCGCCTCTTTCTAGGATGTCTGTATTGATGTATAAATAGCGAGATATGAGATATCAACCAATTGGGTTAGTAAATCGGAATGGAGGTGGGTGCATTTGACAAGACCAAGCCCAAGCCCAAATGGCTCGGCGACGGTGGGTGGTGGGTGTTGAATAAATGATAGCTTAAAGCTTATAGAACTACGCTAAGAACAATTAGAACGTACCAAGACCAGTGCGCACAGCTCCTTGGTACCCTTCACCCGCATAGTCCTCCATCCAATGTACGTACGGGTTCTCTTCGGCGGACCACTTCACCCAGGTGTTCGGGCGGCGGGAGGCTTCGGCGCGGAGCCAGAGCCCGACTTCGCCGTACCCGAGGAGACAGGCGGAGAGCGCTACGATGAGCTTCGTCTCGTCGCCTGAGGGGCGGGGGCAAGGGTGGGGTGAGGTGATGAGCGGGAAAGACGAGACGGGGGAAGTATAAAAAAGGTGCGTAAGCCAATGTATTGAGAGACGCCAGGCGCATATCCACCCCATCATCAACACAACAACAAAGTCTTCAAAAAAAGCACGTACCATGCAACCCCACATCCAACAAATACGCCCCATACGCCATCGTCGCCTGCTCCTCCTCCGTCTCCTCCAACTCCCGCTTACTGACCCCGATGAGCTCCGAAGCGCAGTAGGCCGTATGGGAGCGGATCTCGGCGAGGATGTTCGTCAGGGTTTGGACGGCGGGCTGGACGGTGTCCTCGAACTCGGGCTCGTGGGATTTGGCGATGAGGAGGCCGTATGCGCGGGCGTAGTACTTGAGGTAGTGGTAGTCTTGTCTGTCGAACGGACGAGGGCCGGGGGCGTTTGAGGAGGGGGAGGGGTCGAAGGAGATCCGTGGATGGATGTTAGTAGAGATGCTGAGACAGATGGTGGGGAGTAGGAACTAGGAAGGGGGGGCCTGGAGGAAGAAGAGAGGACGCACTTGACGAAACGGACAAAGTTCGCCCGCGGGAGCGTACCTGCCCCGAGCAGCCTCACGAACGGGTGCTCGACGTACGCTTTCCACATCGTCGCGTTCGAGCGGATGAGCGTGCGCGTGAGCGGGTACGGGTCTTCTTTGGACGGCCTATGCGATACCGATAACCGATATGCGTGTTGTGTCGCGTGATGAAGACGAGACGGGAAGGGACGAGAGTTGTATAATCAGTATATGGGGTCAGTGGGTGCGTATGGCTTTTGGAGCGAAGCTGATAGCCAAAAGCTAAAGCCGACGTACAATGGGACAAGCCTCGGCGAGACGTTGTGCATATGGTTGAGCGGCCCGTGTCCGTCTCCCCGTCCAACAGGGAACGCGGTCCGTATACCCTCATGCGTATACTCCGACGCCAATATTATAGCGTCCAAGACTAACCGATCCGATCCGAAAGAAGAAAAAAAAATAATTAATTGATCGAAGTTCATAAGTGACTTTGTCTTAAGCTTGATAACTCGTTGCTCCGGGAGAGAGAGGAGTGAAAAAGGAGGTACGCTCACTAGACTTTCCGCGAGCGAGCCAGCAAGCGATGGCAGAGCTCAGTGTACACCCTGTCCCGTGCGTGCTTGACGAATCGAGCCTCGATCGGGTGAGGATGGTCGTTGAGTATGTGGAGAGCTCGTATAGCACGTCTACAACGAGCTCTTTCTCCTCTTCTTTGACGGCGACATCGGTAGCGGCGAAGAGGGCGCTGGGATTGCTAGTGTGCGTTTTGAGGATCTCCATGTTGGCGCCTGCATTGGGCCGTGCGTCGTGCCATGATATCGAGCTCCGTTGACTGGGACTGTCGTGGACGTTCGACGGCTGCAGCGACGGTGGAGGTGCAGGTGCAGGCAGGTGCTGCCCGACGTATTCACTCACTTGCGCGGCCTTCACTGTCAAATGTCCGCCTTTTAGTAAGACGTCGCATCCTATAGAGTTCGCAAGTCTCGTCGCTGCCTTCACCGCCCCATCCACGTCTTTGATCTCTCTTTTTCTCTTGTTCCTCTCAAGCTCATCATCTGGATATTCAGCCTTCTTTTTGTTATCGTCAGCGCCGTCGTCATCGTAATCGGAGCCAAGAAACTCCAGCAAAAGTTCAGCCTCGACTTTGTTAGGCGTGACGAGGCGGGCGTAAGGAAGGAGGTCGTCCACGAGGGATCGGATGGCTGCTCGTTCAAGGAGGGTATGGCCGGAGGTGGAGACGCAGACGGGGTCGACGACGAGTGGTGGAAAACGTCCGTGTATACCAGTAGTGGCAGCTTCAGCTTCTTTTTCCTTGGAATTGGGATCAAGTTTGTTGGGGTGATGCGATGGCTGGCTGAGGACAAAGTGACGACGGAGGGTGCGCGCGACGGCTTGGACGCGTTCGGCGTCGTAGAGCATGCCTGTCTTGATAGCGCCGAACGTGAAGTCGGCCAACACCGCGCCGAGCTGTGTTGCATTATCCAATCATCGACGGAAATGAAGGAGACGTGAATGGAAGTAAATAATAAAGAAGAAGAAGAGCCGCAACTTGAAGAGCCGACTCCCGGTGAGGGAGTGAAAACGCACCTGCTTCTCGACGGCTTCTACGGGGCACGCCCATACGCCTTCGACGCCGAGCGTGTTCTGCGCGGTGAGAGCGGTGATGACGCTCGCGCCGTAGCATGCGAGGGCTGTGAACGTCTTTAAATCGGCCTGGCAGAGCAGAGCAGAGTTGTTTGAAGTCGAATACAAATCTTAGGAGATGGAAGGATGTTCGGCGTACTTGAATGCCTGCACCTCCGCTCGAGTCGCTGCCTGCAATGGACAAGACGGAGGGAGAGGGAGTACCAGTGTGAGAGGCTGGGGGCATGGTGAGTGAGAGAAAGAAAGCACGAGTGCAAAAGAAGAAGAAGCTGTGGCGTCTCATCCAACGCATACAGAAGCCGAAAACATATTCTTATTCTCCCGCCAGCATATAGTTTTTTTTTGCACGGGCAAACTAGTATGTTTGGGGAGGCTTTTGTGTCAATAAATCCGAAAATATATCCTTACTTTGGCAGGGGGATTAGAATCACTACAGACAAAGAAGGATTTCTGGAGCCGATAAATGTATCACAAATCTGTAAAAAATTCTAAGTAATTTTTCTT